>MBAC02007156.1:0-13968 GCA_001712635.2 Nothophytophthora sp. Chile5
GGACGGCATGATCACGTCCTTCGGGCCGGACGGCGCCGCCCGCGACAGCTTCGAGCCTGGAGCGATGCTGGGCAACAACCGCTTCGTGGCGGGCAACAAATTCTTCAACTACCAGCAGTTCGGCGCGCTGCGGGACGGCGGCGGCGTGAACCTCTTCTCCGGCGCCTACTACGGGCTTCTGTTCGCCACGGCTCAGAGCAGTCTCATCTACGCGGCACTGCGGTATTGCATGCGGCCCACACTCATGAACTCGCTGTTGCTGCAACGCTCCGAGAGCTCCGTGGTCATCGAGTGTCTGCTGAGCATCCCCACGACGCTGAGCTTCTTCCTAGGCTTGTTGTCCGACGTGGTCCCGATCGGCGGCTACCGGCGTAAGTCCTACATGATCGTGGGCACTTTGCTGAGCTTCTGTATGTGCATGGGGCTGGCTGTCTTGTCGGCCACGGTGGACGTGGAGACTACCAGCGAGAACTCACGGGGTGACCTCATCGTCTACTACATGGTGCTCATTATGGGCGCCACGTTCGGCACGATGCTGAGCAAGATCGCCACGGATTCGCGGGTCATTGAGCTCTCTCAACGCGAGCCGCTGACCACGCGTGGCACACTGCAGATCAACTACTTGCTCTTCCGCACGGGCATCGAATGGGTCGGACTCTGGTGCACGGCTGGACTCATTCGCTACGACCAAGACAACAGCAACTACGCTCTGCGTGTGGACCCGTTCTGGGTCTATGCCGTGCTGGCACTACTCAGTCTTCTGCCGGTGCCGTTCGTACTGCGCAACTGCACGGAACCGTCGGTCCAGCAGACGGAGGCCGATGCACTGGCTGAAATGGTGGCGGAGGATGGCAACGCTGCCGTGGCGGCTGCGGTACCCGTTAGGGCCGGCGACCGCATCGGCGCCTTCTTCCGCATGTGCCAGCAACGCGCTGTGTGGCAGCTCGTGCTGTTCTTGTGCGTGCTGTTGGCCACCACGCGCTTCTACTTCGGCGCCGCCAACTCCGTCTTCGTGAAGCTGGCACACCTGAACGCGGACACGACGCTGATCACCAACGCACTCAAATACGTGTCCACTATGGGCGTCATGATCTGGTGGAAGGTTTCGTGGTCCAACGCGTCCTGGAGGCGCTGTGTGAGTCTCGGAATCGCCGTCACCGTCATCCCCGAGACCTTCCGCGCGTTCATGATGCTCTACGTGCCTTCAGTGCGCGGCCAGCCGTTCTACGACACCATCGGCTGCCTCATGGGCTTCACGGACGGCATCATCACCATTTTCTCGCTGATCCCGGCAACGGAGATCGCCGAGAACGGCTCGGAAGGCGCCACTCAAGGCATGCTGCTCTCCTTCCGTAGTATCATCGCCATCGCCATGCGGACGCTCAGCAGCGACTGGATGGCTGACGCTGCGCCCGTGACCTCCAGCGACGGCACCGGCCGCCTGCTGCTGCTGCTGCTCATCTCTTACGCCGTCCACGCCATGGCGTTCCTGTCGGTGCTGCTGCTGCCTCGCCAGAAGCTGGACGCCCAGCAGATGCGTGTATACGGCGGGTATAGTCAGCTCGCCTGTATCTCCATCTGGGTCATCTTCCTCGTCTTCTTCGTGTACGCCATGGTCGTGAACCTCAAGGCTATGGTCGACATGGCCCAAGACTAGGAGACAGACGGAGGTGATGCAAGGTAGAAGAGAATGTATACATTATGTATGTGCCTATGGAATAACATGCTGTATAGTGGCGTATACTTCACCCTAAAGCTACTCCTACTTCACTACGGCTCGAGTACTGGGGCTTCCTCCAACATCTTCTCGAACAAGATGCCTTCCATGTAAGGGTCTTGGTTGATAACGACGGTCTCGGTCTGCGTGTAGCCAGTGGAGAGGTAGAACTTCTGGGCCTGAAGCATGACGCCGCCTGTTCCGAGCCAGATCTTGCGGTAGCCGTGACTTGCCGCCCACTTCTCCAGCTCTGCAATCAGCAGACGGCCGATGCCGTAGCGTCGGTGGCTCTCTTTCACCGACATGCGACGCAATTCGCCCACGTTATCAGGCTTGGCTTCGAGGCCGACCATCCCCACCAGTTTGGACGGGTCATTTCGAAGAACTGCCACCCAGAAATTGCCTCCCGGTGCCATGTAATTGCCTTCGATGTCGCTCAGATCGCCAGTCGTCACCATTTCCGTCATGAGCTGTTCCAGCATCTCTTTATGGACCTTGTGCTCCGGATAATGCATAAAGCCTTCCCTTAACATCTCCAGCGCTTGAGCCAGATCTTCCGGCCGATACTGGCGAATCACAATCTCTGTCGAGCCTTTCTCCGTTGAGGATTCTGCCACCGGATCAGCCTGACTCCCCATGCACTTCTCAAACTTGATGGCCACAAAGTGCGGCTCCTCGCTAATCACGATGGTGGCAGTTTGTTCATACCCGACAGACGCGTAGAACGCTCGCGCCTTGTCCATTACGCCGCCCGTCGTCAGCCACACCTTCCGATACCCTTGCTCTTCGGCCCATTGCTCCAGCGCTGTGATGAGTTGACGACCGACGCCAAATCGTCGATGGCTGTCCTTCACCGACATCCGACGCAACTCGCCTTCCTTGTCCGGCTTGGCCTCCAGCCCCACCATCCCCACCACGGTCGTGGGCTCCGCTTGAGACACGGCGACCCAGAAGTTGCCGCCTGGGGCCATGTACGTGGCTTCGATGTTGCCCAGATCTGTCTTCAAGCTCTCGGCGAAATACTGCTCCACCATCTCACTATGAGCTTTGAACACGGGATACGCCAGCATCCCTTGCTTGAAGAGTTCAATCACTTGCGGCAGGTCTTCGGGCCTGAACTGGCGGATGATGATCTCTGTCAGTTCGTCAACAGTGTTAGACCCATTACTGGTCTTTGCTGCTGCTGTTGACGCGGCAACGGCTAATGGACGTGAGCTTTCGGTGATGTCTGGAACTGATTCAGCTGCACTCACCGACTTTTCAAACTTGACGCCTTCAATGTACGGGTCCTTGTTGATCACAAAGGTCTCGGTCAGTTTGTAGCCCGAAGCTGCGTATAGCGCTCGTGCCTTGGTCATTACGACGCCGGTGCTGAGCCAGATCTTGCGGTAGTCCTGGGTCCGGGCCCATTCTTCCAGCTCCGTGAGCAGCTTGCGACCAATGCCACAGCGCCGATGACTCTCTTTCACAGACATGTGGCGCAGCTCCCCCTCCTTCCCAGGTTTAGCCTCCAGACCCACGATGCCCACCACCTTCGACGGGTCGGACTCCAATGCTGCCACCCAGAAGTTACCCCCAGGTGCCATGTAGGTTCCTTCCACGTCCCCCAGATCCGTTTGCATGGTCTGAGCAAAGTACTTCTCCAACTGTGCCAGGTTCGCCTTGTTCTCTGGGTAGTGCAGCATTCCTTCTCTGAAAAGCGCTTCTACCTGCGGTAGATCTTTCGGGAGATATTGACGAATCACGATCTCCGTCGAGCCTTCCATTCCGTTTGAAGAAGCAGCGGACACAGCTGCTATGGTCTCTGTTTCCGCAGGCGGACTGCTTGCAGAG
The DNA here is from genome assembly GCA_001712635.2 of Nothophytophthora sp. Chile5. Taxonomy (NCBI): domain Eukaryota; phylum Oomycota; class Peronosporomycetes; order Peronosporales; family Peronosporaceae; genus Nothophytophthora; species Nothophytophthora sp. Chile5. The sequence goes on from MBAC02007156.1 coordinate 3,551, forward strand.
TCTGCCACCGGATCAGCTTGACTCCCCATGCACTTCTCAAACTTGATGGCCACAAAGTGCGGCTCCTCGCTAATCACGATGGTGGCAGTTTGTTCATACCCGACAGACGCGTAGAACGCTCGCGCCTTGTCCATTACGCCGCCCGTCGTCAGCCACACCTTCCGATACCCTTGCTCTTCGGCCCATTGCTCCAGCGCTGTGATGAGTTGACGACCGACGCCAAATCGTCGATGGCTGTCCTTCACCGACATCCGACGCAACTCGCCTTCCTTGTCCGGCTTGGCCTCCAGCCCCACCATCCCCACCACGGTCGTGGGCTCCGCTTGAGACACGGCGACCCAGAAGTTGCCGCCTGGGGCCATGTACGTGGCTTCGATGTTGCCCAGATCCGTCTTCAAGCTCTCGACAAGGTACGGTTCGAGCATCTCGCGATGGGCCATGTGCACTGGATACGCTAACATCCCTTGCTTGAAGAGTTCAATCACTTGCGGCAGGTCTTCGGACCTGAACTGGCGGATGATGATCTCTGGCGAGGCGCCACCAACTGCGGGATTGGCTGCTGGCACGGGGGGAGAGGCCATGGATCCAGACTGGGAGCGGGGAGATTGCTACTGGTAGTCGATTGAAACGAAATTCAGAAGTGACAGCGAAGTGACTCGACGTCATTGCGTGACTTTCCTCAAGTTGGGATACCGGTAAGCATCATTTGTCGTAGCAGACAGGGGAGAGTCAGCACCAGTATCCAATATTGACCAATGAATAGTCGAGACAGAGTGGATACGGTGCACGGATTGGTCGATTGAGTGATTATGTAGACTGGTTACGTAGTGTCCGATATGACAGTTTTCTTTGCAACTTATTTTACAATCATTCCGCGGTTGAGGGAAGATGACGGCAAACCTCCATCGCCACCATCGTATCAAGATCCCTCGGCCATGGCATCCTACCACCACTGCGCCTCTCTGGCCAACAAGATCTCGCCGCGGTTCGCATGCGTCGTTCATCGGTAGCATTACCAGTACGGTAGCAATAAAAGCTGCAGTGTATTCATAATAAGGCAGCAACGCTGCTGCTGCAAGCATGCCTCCTCTTACGCAGACGCGGCGCGTTCCAACGTCTTCTCGATCTTGACGACCTCGAAGCGTGGCTCCTCGCGAATCACTATGATCTCGACCTGCTCGTAGCCCATGGAGGCGTAAAACTTGCGCGCCTTGTCCATCACGCCGCCGGTGGTGAGCCAAATCTTGCCGTAGTGCTGCTCCTCGGCCCATTGCTCCAGTGCTGAGATGAGCAACCGGCCGATGCCAAAGCGACGGTGGCTCTCTTTCACCGACATGCGACGCAGCTCGCCCTCCTCGTTCGGCTTGGCCTCCAGCCCCACCATCCCCACCACGGTCGTGGGCTCGTCGCGCGGCGTGGCCACCCAGAAGTTTCCCCCTGGGGCCATGTACGTGGCTTCCACATCGCTCAGATCGGTCTTGAGGCTGTTGGCGATGTACTGCTCCAGTTGCTCGCTCTGCTTGTGCTCCGGGTAATGCAGCATGCCCTCCCTGAAGAGCTCGATCACCTGCGGCAGGTCCTCGGCGCGGAATTGACGGACGACAATCTTCGTCGAGCCCGGCGCGGCGGTCGGAGCCGGGGGTTCAGTCCTAGTGGAAGAGACCGTAGGCGGCATGACGGAGTAGCTGAGGAACTTGTGTCTTGAGCGCTCGATTGCGAAATGACTGGGCAGGCCGAGGTGCGAACGAACCAAGTGTCACACAATTTGTTATCGCAGACTTGTGCTGCTGCGGCGGAATAGATGATACGAGCCAATGAAAAGGAGGTTATGGCATTCAAATCACAGTTTTATTGGATAATAAGGAAATCAGTAATCATTGCATCGGTATGCTTTACGACATATCGGTCCCGGTGAGTGCATCGCAACACCGGCACCATGTCCTTGCACCAGCACGTGGGTCACTCCGAATACGTAGTAAGAGATCGGAAAGCTGGACTCTGTTACCTTATTCAAGAAGGAATGTCCATTTGCCTGGAGATGAGAGAGCACTCTGACGCCAAAGGGCTGTGCTTCTCAGAGATCTTTCGCGAACTCGAAGGCTTCCACGTGAGGCTCCTCTGACACGACCTTCGTGCCGATCTGTTGGTACCCGAGCGACCGGTAGAACACCCTCGCGTGGTCCTTCGGCCCGCCGTTCATCAGCGTCACTCGCGTGAAGCCGTTTCTCTTGGCCCAGCCCTCCAGCTCCGCCACCAATTGCCGACCGAGGCCGTGTCGACGGTAGGCGCTGGAGACGGCCATGCGCCTCAGCTCGCCTTCCCCTTCGCCTTTCGCCTCGAGGCCAACGATTCCGATGACACTCTCTTGCTCCCCCTCTGCAGCACTGCCCTCCTCGTCGTTCGCTGTAGTCACAACCCAGAAATTCCCACCGGGAGCGATGTAGGCACTCGGAATCCGGGCCAGATCAGCATCGAGACTGCCCTGGACAAACTCAGTCCAGTGGTCTTGGACGTGCGCCGGGAATGAATCCCGGTAGAACTCGCAGCCGTTCACGAACACGCGATTTACGCCCTGTTGATCGCGCGGCTCGAACTGGCGGATGAGGAAGGCCATCGGCTTCGCTCCCGTCCGTGCAAGCGCTCCAGCAGTCTTGAGTGCCGCCATCGTAAGTTGGAAATGAGCAGCTCGAACAATCCAAGCTTCCGTCACTCATTTAACGCCGATAAAGACGGAGTGAAGGTCATGCGCAGAGCTCCGTCAACAGGTGCGCTTGCATGATTACGGAATGTTGCTCTAAGATTCGCAAACTGTGCGTGCGCAATGACGAGTTGATTATCCGGATAAAACCTGGTATACGTCGTGAAAGATTCATTTTTGCAAAATTTTCAGTGATGTTGTCCGTGCTTCGCCGAGCAAGTCAATCCTTCCCCACCAGCTTTTCGTATCGAACACCCTCAAAGTACGGATCCTCTTGGATGACGTAGATTTCGGTCTGGGTGTACCCCGCGGAGGCGTACAGCGCTCTCGCCTTGAACATCATCGCGCCTGTCATGAGGCGAGCCTTGCGATAGCCCTGCATTTGGGCCCACTTCTCCAGTGTCACAACAAGCAGTCGCCCAATGCCCAGGCGCTTGTGCGTGTCTTTCACGAACAAACGCCGCACCTCCCCCTCCCCGTCGGCCTTGGCTTCCAGTCCGACCATGCCCACCACCAGACTCGGGTCGGATTGCAGAGTAGCGACCCAGAAATTACCGCCTGGTGCTATATACGTGCCCTCGATGTCGCCCAGATCCGTGTTCAGACACTCCTGGATGTGCGCTGGAAGCCCTGCGTCGTCCTTGTACTCTGGGTAGTGCCGCATTCCTTCTATGAAAAGCTCGGCTATCTGCGGCAGATCTGCAGTGCGGAACTGGCGGATGGCGATGGCTGGTGACGAGCCATCTCCACCCAGCGAGGATGTCGGTACCGTTTCGACAGAAGGCGCGGCGGAAGCCATGACGTCGCGAAGATACTGAAGAAGTGAGCTTGATGTGCTTGCTCAAAAGCTGGAGGCCAAGGCGCGCTGTGCTGACTTCACTTTCATGCTGAAAAATAACCGTAAAGAACATTCGTCGAGACTTCTTTATGGCAAGTTATTTATTGATATGCTACACAAATGACAGAAGGTGTATATTTACTTATTCGCCAAGCTCCTTGGCAAAATGCGCGGTCTCGTGGTACGGATCCCGAGAGAAAACCGAGGTGTGCGTGTGGATATAACCCGCCCTGAGATAGAACTCTACAGCACGGGTCATGCTCATGCCGGTAGTCAACTCCACTCGCCTGAAGCCGTGGTCGACGGCCCACAGTTCCAGGTTCGTAGTGAGTTTCCGACCGACTCCGAAGCGACGATAGTCTTCCTTCACGGACATGCGCCGCAGGACGCCCACGCCGCCACACGGAGGCTCCAACCCCACCATTCCGATCAGTTCTTCTTGTCGATTGTCAGTAGACACCGTTGCCACCCAGAAATTCCCTCCTTGGGCCATGTACCAGCCGTCGATGTCCGCGAGGTCGCTCTCCACCGACGCCTTGCGAACCTGTTCCCACTGCGCCTTGCTGGCCTCGTCCTCGTCGTGGAACGAGTACGAACGCATTCCGTCCACATACATTCGCACGACGGCATCGTGGTCGGTCACCTGGTACGGCCGAATGTCCACAAGACTAGCGAGATCTGTCGCCTGCGCGAAGCGAGCCATGGTCGTCGTTTTCGATGTTCTGTATTTTCCGAGCCAAGCAGCTAATCCGAAAAAAATACTTTGAACAGAAAATCGCTGTTGTGGGCTCTCAAAGCTCAATGCAGCCATTTCGATTGCGATGGTTTCATATTTTTAGTCACTGCGCACAGCATGTCCTCCCTTCCTCGACACTGCGATAAGACTGCGAGGCTGGCGATGGCCTTCGCCAGCCTCCAGGCCGCGCAGCTCAATCTCATTGTGGAGCTCGGAAGTGCAAGCGCTCAAAGCCGCGTCTTGCTATCGCAATGGCCGCGAGCAATAGCAGCTCAGTCTTACTATCGGCGTCGGAGTTGCGGCTGTTGAACGCCTCCAACTTGAGCAGCACGTTGCCCATTGCCCGAGCCAATGCGAGACTCATCCAGTCCGCCAAAGCCACGCGACGGCCATACATCCAGTCGGCACATCACGTCCGGCAAATGGCTCGGCTGGCCAAGACGGGGGAGCTGTCGCCGATCAAGAGCCAAGCGGTGCTGCCAGTCAGCACTCGACAATTCCCTCTAGCAGCAGCCAAGCTGCCTGCTGTGCGTCCACAAACGGCTGGCGCCTTCAAGCCTCGCAAGGTGGAGCCCACGCGCTTCCGCTACTTCTGTACGTGATGTGGACGCTCCTCTTCTAAACGTTTACATTCCCGCCACTAACTGCTTGTACATTGTAGATGACCGTGGAGACCTCCCCGTGCGTGTGAACTTCGCCGGAGCTGTCCGAAAGCTGCAGTGGCAAGTGGAGTTGTCGCTGTTGGACTTCTCGCACTACTTGCCAGTGTTCATGGAAGGTCTGCGGGAGCTGGAGGAGCCCTACCACTTCCTCGCACTCAACGGAACGCTGGACCTACTCGAGAAAGGTGGCAGTCGCGTCTTGCCGTGTCTCCCGCAGCTGGTGCCGCCCATGAAGGCGAACTTAACGACACGCAATCAGACCGTGCTGTGTCTGCAGATGAAGGTGCTCCAGCGCCTCGTGCTCTGCTGCCCGTACGCTGGGGAGGCTCTGGTGCCTTATTATCGGCAGTTGCTCTCCATCTTCAACCTCTTCATCGCCAAGCGCGTCAACTGCGGCGACGCCATCGACTATGCGCAGCGACGACAGGAAAACGTGGGCGACCTGATCCTCGAGACGCTGAACGTGCTGGAGCAACACGGCGGCGTCGACGCCTTCGTCAACATCAAGTACATGATCCCCACGTACGAGAGCTGCATGCCGCAGCTCTGAGCTCCAGCCTCAGCTTCTTCTATTATTAAGGGGTTGGAGATTCTATCGGATGCTTTGAAAGGATTGTAAATTCTATCTTAGGCCTATTTGCCCGCATGAAACACCTTCACCTCCCATGAATTGATGTCATTTCTCAATCTGCCAGACTCCCCAGGCCTCATGAAGAAGGCGCGGCCACAGCTGACGGTGCTGGCGACAGACCATAAGGCCACAAGCGACGAGGAAGACGACGAGCTGGAAGCTTCGTGCCAGATCGGCGAGACGACGTTGCGCAAGGCCAATCTCCGGATCAACCGCTCGGGCGTGCGCTTCGTCGCGGACAGCTCCGACTTCAAACTACGGCAGCACGAAGACGAGGATGTGAGTGTTTTTGCCTCTGCCAAATCGACACGAAGCCTCGTCACGCTGGACGAACTGGAGACCTGTGGGCTTGTGGGTCGAGGAAGCTCTGGCCAAGTGTTTAAGGCCCGCCATCGCGACTCCCACACCCTGTTGTACGCCGTCAAAGTGGTCACGAACGTCTTCGACAAGCCACGGAGAGACCAATTACTGACGGAGATCCGCACGCTTTACGACATTGAGAGCCCCTACCTCGTGGGCTTCTACGGCGCTTTCTTCCACGATCACGCGTTGAGTCTCGTGCTGGAGTTCTGCGCTCTTGGGTCGCTGGACCAGGTGCTTAGGACACTACCTGACGCTGTTCCGGAGCGAATCGTGGCCTCTATCGCCGTCCAAGTGCTCACTGGCCTCGAGCATCTCAAGCGTACGCACCATTTCCATCGAGACGTCAAGCCGCAGAACATCCTGATGCAGCAGGATGGCGCCGTGAAGCTCACGGACTTCGGTCTGGCGAGGGAGCTGGGCTCTACTATCAGCATGGCTCAGACTTTCGTCGGCACTTTCAAGTACATGGCGCCCGAGCGCGTGCAGAACGAACGCTACGAGTGCGTTCCCAGCCTTAGCTATCAGCTTGCCAGGGTGGATTTCAGCACTAAGCTCTCTTTCGCTTGGCGTACCGCATTCTCAGCTACAAGTCGGACGTCTGGAGTCTCGGCCTCGTGCTCATCGAGTGCGCGACTAGGGCGTTCCCCTATGCCAGCGCCAAGAGCTACATCGACGTAAGCGCGGCGGAGTTTTACTCCTTTATCAACCCTACTTGAGCTCATTTTCCCGTGTTTTGGAGCTCGTTTAGGTGGTGCAGAGCATCGTGGAGAGTCCGGAGCCCCAGCTGCCGACGACGGACACACAAGGCGAGCCGTTCACACGGGAGTTCCACGCATTTGTCGGTCGCTGTCTCAAGAAAGAGGTGCGTCTCCCATCAGTTGAGCGGCGTTACGCCTCGATTCGTTTGACGCACTGATTGGATTCTGATCCTTCTCAGCCTTCCGAGCGTGCGTCGGTGGAGGAGCTGTTGAAATCGCCGTGGCTGCAGCTGCACGAGGCTACAGACCCCGAACGCTGTGTACGACGGTGTGGAGCTTGGCTACGTCGTCACGATCTCGTTGACTCTGCCGACCACCTCGACGCGAAACAGTGCGAAGCTAAGGAAGAAGAGATCGAAGAGGCCATCGAGACCACCGACGGCAGCGATTGAACGCCGTCCTTCTATTCCCAGCTAAAGACAAAAGGCAGCACTCGGTTTCCATCTATCTGTCCTTCAATTCGCCACTGAATCGCGAGCAAGCAGGTACTCCCGGGCCGAGTCATGAGCCGAGCAAGTCACGTATCGGGTCGACCCTCCTTGGCGCTCGCCTGGGGCCAGGAACAGGCGTTCCCGCAGCGCTATGAGCACTCCAATGAGCGCCACGGCCGCCACCATGGCTACACTACCCAGGAACCGCGTGGCTTGTCGTTCCCCAGTCGTCCAGGTGTTTCTGGTTCCGGATTTCTGAGTCTGAGTCTCGAGATCCGAGAGGTTATGAGCCCATTCTGCTTGTTCCTTGGCTCGAATCTGCTTGAGACAGGCCGGCAGATCTCGTAGTAGCGTGGCGAAACGAAGGGTTCCTAGACCGGAGGCAGCGTCCCATCCCGTCGTAGCTTCATGGCCTCTCGGACAGCATTGCATCCCCTTGGAGCCGCACGAAGTCTCACCTTGTGTGATGTCGGTGAAGACCTGGGGACAGACGGTGCTCAGGCGATAGAGCAGCGGATTCAGGAAGCCCAGAGGCGGGAGATCCGGCAACGCGCCGTTCAATAGCGCGATCATGGAGGCCACGACGGGAGCAGACACCGAGGTGCCGTCTGTCGAGCTCAGAGCGCCATTGACGACCACAGGGAAGGCGTGGCCCACTGCTGCCACATCGGGAAACGCTCTTCCGCTGGCTCGGAAGAACGGCGCGAGACCGGAGGCATTCGCGAACGTTAAGTACGACTCCACTGCGCTTTTCTGGTAGCTAGGCATGTCGTAAACTTCGCTGAAGCCTCCGCCCGACGTGATAAGTGCGCCTGCTTGAGCGGTGGAGGTCACGGCCTCCGGCCACTTGCTTTGCTCGTCTTGTTTGGCTCCTGTAGCGATGGTGGTGGCTCCTACAGCCGTGACGAAGGGCGACGAGGCTGGGAACATGGCCAGGAACTTGGAGCAGTGTCTAACGCCACAGAATCCCTCGGCCAAGTGACTACCGCGCACCCCCGCGTCGCCTGCCGAGACCAGCACCGAGATGCCACGCAACGCTGTCTTCATGAGCTCCCGGTTAACAGCAGCCGCGTAGCCCGGGGGTACACTGCACTCGTCGTCCGTGTAGCTGATGGACACGACGGCAGGCGGAGGCTGAAGAGCGTTCACGTCTTGCAGAAACGTCAAGAACGGCTCCTGGTTGTCAGCGGCGTAACCCCGCGTCGAGTCTCGGAGCTGAGCGTAGCACATCATCTCGAGGCTTGTCCCCTCGCGGCCGGCTAGAGCTGCAGTCACCTGCACGTCCAATGACGCTTCGCCTGTCGCTGATCGAGAGACCAGACAAGGCCCACGAGTCGTCGGCATCTTGAGCTGCTCCGTCTGGCCGTCAATGGCCCGTAGGAACTGCCTCAGGTCGGATTCGCTGTAGAATTCATGCAGGAAGGTACCTAGGACCAGTTTGTTGCGGTCCACAGCGTCATCTCCTGACTCTGCGGCGTTCTGTTGGATACTCACGTTACTATGGACCACTGACAGGTCCTTGGGGATGTCGTACTGTGTCCGGATGACGGCGGGCGTGGCGTCAGACGCTACGCGGAAGGCGTCGGACGTCGGCTGCATCTTGTTCGCCAGCGGATCGTGGCCTTCCTTGCGGTTGTGCTGCATGAATCGGGCCTGCATCTCCGTGGGGAAGCTCTCCAGTCCGTCCACATAGGCCACGACGTCCTGGATCTCGACTGGAAGGCGGTAGGTCTCTTCCGGACGCACCAGAACCAGACCGGAGCGCTGGCGATGGCGGTAATGGTAGAGTTTCGTGTCGAAGAGCGTCTCAGCGACGATGGCGGAGAGTTTCACGCGCCAGAAGTCTCCGACGGCGTCTGTGGGAGCTGCAGAAACCCCGTCAACGCTTTGTAGGAACTGCTGGAGGCGAAGGGAGTGCAGTTCCGGAGGCGCGAAGTGTTCGCGGAGCTGCTCGGAAGTCGTGAGATGCTGGCCGTAGGAGGCTGAGGCAGGGTCCGTAACGGCCGCCACGACGTCCGCAAGCTCCTGGTCACTCTTGCCTGGCTGTAGCGCCACGCGCAGAGCCAGCATGAGCTCAGGAGCGACGCGAGAGTCGCGTTGCCATCGAGAAGGCCGCGCGTTCAGCACTGTTCGAACTTGGCGCTCGTCTCCTGCCGCGACGACCAGGATTCCAACCGCACCAAGCAGCAGCAGCAACTGCAGGGACATGGGGAAGAGGATGAGCCCTCGCATGGTGCCGTAGAAGCCGTAGAAGCCGCGGGAGCACGAGGGGAGCACGCCGTCTCGGAGGCAGCGCCGGCTACTGTGGCTCTTCGAAGGCAAAAGCAGATCTCAAGCCACCTCACACCCTTAAGCAGCAACCGATATTGGACGTCAAGTTGCAACGTAGCAGTGACGACGTGCTCGTCAGGCCGGTCGAATTAGGCATTCATATCGAAAAACAGGTACCAGGTATTTCAGGTGCAGGTTAACAACCTCAACATGGGTACAGTCTATCCTTCCAGAAATGATTCTCGGAGGCAATTATCATGTTTGTCAATTCATCAGGTTCAAAAACGTTGTTATAAAACAAAAAATAATAATGCCAATTTTGCAAAAACGACATTGCAAAACAATGTGCAAATTTGTTATAACTATTGCGAAACAAAAATATCGGCTGAAAATCATATTATGATAGCATCGTTTCAACACGTTTCGGTCAAAACCGCAATTCAACGTCTGCTTCAACCTGCAGCTTCGCTGCTTCCTGCTGCGGCCTTCCTTGGGCTCTCTCACTCATAAGGATATAAAAACGGGATAAAAGCCATGCCCCTGTCCTCGGGCTCCTCGATCACGCAGACTCCTCACGGCGGCGTCAGGATGGCGTGCATCTGGGGCTCCGCGCTGGGGCTGCGGCCTCTCGGCTGCTGGAGACGACGCGTCCGTCGGGCGTACAGCGCCACTCCGACGACTGCTGCCACCGCCGCAACACCAGCCACGATAGCGATCCACGCCACACTCGCGCCGCCGGCTGCGCCGTTGCTGGTCGCCGCACTCGACAGGCTCACGGACTCGCTGCTGTAGTCGTTAGAGAGGGTCTCCACCGACTCTCCGCTGGTGTCCGTAGCCGCGATCTGGTCGATCTGGCTGTACGGCGGTCGCGTCGTCGGCCTGGCTGTGGTCGGCCGCGGAGTCGCTGGCGCGGGGGTAGGCTTCGGGGTGTGTGGCGCGGGTGTGGGCTTCGGCGTGGCTGGCGCGGGGGTAGGCTTCGGGGTGTGTGGCGCGGGTGTGGGCTTCGGCGTGGCTGGCGCGGGCTTCGGGG
>MBAC02007164.1:0-12417 GCA_001712635.2 Nothophytophthora sp. Chile5
CGGAGTGCTCAGCTGTTCGCCAGGCAGCAATGGAGGAAGCGCTTCCAAGTCGAGCTCATTTGTCAATCGCCACGTTCCAATAGACGCTTGGCGACTGAGCGATAACGTTCCCGCAAGCCACAGACACCATCTTCCAGGATGGGCTGGGCCTCTCGCTGTCCGCTGGCAGTGCTAGTGGCCGCCATGGCGCTCGTTGGCGGGCCATTTCTCCTGCGAATGCAAGCAGTTGGCGCCACCGCCATCGATACGGGGACTGCTCCGGGTCTTGCGGCTGGCACCACCGGCGGTGGCTCCATTGATCCAGTGTACCCGACCACCACCGACGAACTGATCGCGTATCTGAAGGACTCGGAACCACGCGTGGTGGTGCTTAACCAGGAGTTCGACTTTCGAGGCACCGAGGGCTCCACCACGGAGGTCGGCTGTCGTCCGGACTACACTCGCGAGTGCATGGCGGAGAACAACGGCTACCAGTCGCAAGACGTGATTTTGAACGACGGCGACACGGCCATGTCGCAAACGGGCGGCTGCTCGGACGGCACGGCTGTGAACGTGACCTTCGACAACGCAGCCAAGGATTTCATGGTCGTGGGCAGCAACAAGACGCTCGTGGGCGAGGGCACGGCCGGCGTGATCGTCGGCAAGGGACTCTGGATCGACGGGGACAACGTCATCGTGCAGAACATCCACATCACGGACCTGAACCCGCACCTCGTGTGGGGCGGCGACGCCATCTACATGCAAGGCACGGACGACCGCGCCATGGAGAACGTGTGGCTGGACCATCTCAAGATCTCGAGCATTGGCCGACAGATGCTTGTCACGGGCTTCGCGGGGGTGAACAGCCTCACGGTCAGCAACTGCGAGTTCGACGGCGTGACCGAGTACTCGGCCTCGTGCGACGGCCGCCACTACTGGACCATGATCCTCAGCGGCGACGACACGCAGGTGAGTCTGCTGAACAACTACATCCACCACGTCTCTGGTCGAGCGCCCAAGATCGACAGCTCCGTGGTGCACGCGGCCAACAACTACTGGTGGAACTGCTCGGGCCACGCCTTCGACATCGGAGACAATGCCTACGTGCTTATCGAGGGCAATTACTTCGACACGGAGCCGACGCCCAACGTCGAGGACAGCACTGGGTCTCTCTTCGTGCCAACCGACAGCAATCAGGACCAGTGCCAGGCCGACTTGGCGCGTGACTGTCCGTTGAACGTGCTGGTGAATAGCGGCACCTTGTCGTCGGAGGACCGGAACGAAGACACTGCGATCGCCACTGTGGCGGCGGTGGCTGCATTCCTGACGGTTGATGTCGCCGACGCGGCGGAGCTCTACCTGGTAAGCGACAACTTCGGCGTCGGGACGCTGTCTGGCAGCACATCTAGCAGCTCAACGACAGTCACCACGACATCTGATGCTAGCAGTGTCGAGGAGACGGTGGGGACAGTCCAGCCTGCTGGAAGCAGCGCTGAAGCCGGAAGCGAAACGGGGACGACCGCAGCGGAGGCGTCAGCAACAACGGATACGACTGTCACCGCCGAGACCACGACGACCTCTTCCACTGCGACTGCGACTGCTACTACTACTTCCACTACCACCAGCACTGGCGAGGCGCCTGGCTTCGCGGCTGGAACTACCGGAGGTGGCAGCGTGGACCCGGTGTATCCGACGACCATCGACGAGCTGTCCACCTACCTCAGCGATGCTGAGACCCGCGTGATCGTTCTCCAGCAGACGTTCAACTTCACGGACACGGAAGGTTCCACCACGGAGACGGGCTGTCGGCCGACTTTCAACCAGGAGTGTATCGCCAAGAACAACGGCTACAAGTCGCAGGACGTTATTCTCATGGACGGAGACACTGCCATGTCGCAAACGGGAGGCTGCGATAGTGACGGCATTGCCGTGGAGGTGACGTATGACAACGCCGCCAAGAACCCACTGGTTGTGGCCAGCAACAAGACGCTGATCGGAGAGGGACTGACCGGCGTGCTGTACGGCAAGGGCCTCATCATCGAAGGCAGCAATGTCATCGTGCAGAATATCTACATCACGAACCTGAACCCGCAGCTCGTGTGGGGCGGCGACGCCATCACCATCCGCGGAGCCGACGACACGGCGCCCTCGGGCATCTGGGTCGACCACGTCAAGATCTCGAGTATCGGGCGGCAGATGGTGGTGGTCAACTTCTCGGGAGCCATGGGGTTGACCATCAGCAACTCGGACTTTGACGGCAACACGGAGTACTCGGCTTCGTGCGACGGCCACCACTACTGGACGTTCCTGCTCTACGGCGAGACGACGCAGATCAGTCTGGTGGGAAACTACATCCACGAGACGTCGGGGCGATCGCCCAAGATCGGCGGCACGGCCGACCAGAGCGTCATCGTGCACGCCGCCAACAACTACTTCGACGACAACACTGGCCACGCATTCGACGTGGCAGCCAGCGGCTACGTCCTGGCGGAGGGCAACTACTTCGCGTCGGTGGTCACCCCCAACCTGAACGACACGGACGGCAACTTCTTCGTGCCCGACGCGGCCAGCGACTGCGAGGCCAGCATCGGACGCGACTGCGAGCTGAACGTGCTGACCGACAGCGGAGTGCTCGCGGGTTACAATGAAGATGCGGTCACCACGCAGATCAGCAGTTACCAGACGCAGATCGGGGGCTACGCGATCGCGGCGGCGGCGCAGTTCACCGCATCGAGTGACAACTTCGGCGTCGGCACACTAGCTTAATGTACGGGCGAGAACAGTCAGACAACGTGAGTGAATGAGTAAAGCACATAACCGCCTAGTGTTTGTGCCAGTTGATCCTCCGAGCCATCGATGGTCTTGACGAGGCGAAGATATAAGCTAGTGTATGCCAACGGAGAGCAGTTGAAGTTGAGAGCAGGATTGTTCAGTTCCCGACGTCACTGCGGCCGCCCGACCGCTGCATCTTCAGCTGAAGCATCACGACTCACTCGACTCGGCAATCCATCGGTGACTCTGATACGGGGCGAGAAGTAATGCAGAAGCGGAAGATGACTAAGGCGAACGGATCCGTCTCACGCTCGAAACATGGAGTCCCACCGTCAGATCAGATTCAGCTTTGTCAGCGAATCTGAGGATTCGGCAACACCGAGCTCTCGCGAATAGTGGCCTCCTATTCTGCCATGCCCGACTCCGGGATTGCTGACGGACAGTGCATGTACGCGAGTTGGCTCTTCAAAATGCTGGCGCAGCCCACCTGGCGTGCTGCTCGGCCACCATTCACACCCGCATAGCTGCTGCCGCAAGCATGGGTGAAGAATAGCTTGGCGAAATGCTGGACTCTGAATTTCGGGCAGGTATCCGGTTCAAAGTGGCCCGCCAAGCCACCTGTCCTCCTCGCCCCCACCTCGTTGATCACCGTCGGATATTGCTCGCAGGTCTCCCAGGTTTGCAGCAGCTTCGGATGCCACGGGTGTTTCCTTCGATGGCGGAGTGCCTCTCTCAGCAAGCTGAAGGGTATGATAGTAGAGTCTCTCCCTCAACATGTTCACTGTTTTACAATGACACGTCGGCTGGACTATGCGCCCCAGCAGCTACTGGAGTAAAGAGGGGCGTCGCGTGTTGGCACGGCGGAGTCAAAACATGCGGAGCGAAACCCGAAGATGCGCCGTGTTGGGGAGAATCGAGCGTGTGCAGAGCAACGGCGTGATGGTTTTGAGCGGGCGAGAGACTACGGTACATGTATCGATGTCGAAGGCCCATGTGCAGATTCAGCGAATTGGTGGAGGACACCGTGGACCTGTGCGATCCCAATGGCACAGCTGTAATGCTCGCTTGGGTGGGTCACCCGGTGGAAGGGCGCTCGAGACCTCGTGCTCCACATCCCGTTCTGATTATCCTCCGGATGGCAGGGCTGTGAAGGCATCGGTTGAGTCTCATTTCCGCATTTGCTTCGGCCCGAACACTCTCCCACTCGTTCGATCGTTCGATTCCAATCTACCGACCATGGTCCGTGTCCTCCGCTCCGCTGCGCTTTCAGCGGCACTCCTCGCGTCCAGCGCCGCTGCCGACAACACCAGCTACTTCATCACGGCCGAAGCGTCGGACTACAACAACGAGGCGGTGGCCACTCTGCTGGCCAACGTGGGTTCGATCCGCGCGGACGGCGAGGCCTACGCCGTCTTCGACTGGGACAACACGTGCATGTTCGGCGACATCTCGTACACGTCGGTGTTCTACCAGGTGGACAACCTGGACTTCCGCTTCGCGCCGGAGGACTTCGAGACGATCTTCGCGCTGGGCTACAACGCCACCAGCGGCGACACGTGCCTCGCCAACGGCACGGCGTCGGTGCTCGGCCAGGACGTGAACGGCACGGACGTGACGCTGGCCACGGCTCTCAGCGAGACCGCCAAGGACTACAAGGTGCTGTACGACTCGTACATCGCCCCCACCTACAACCTCACGACCGGCTCCACGGCCACCGCCTCGCTCGCGGACATCAAGGAGACCACCGAGTTCCTCAACTTCCGCGCCAAGATCTCGTTCCTGCTGTACGGCCTGGAGGCCATGGACGGCGGCAACGACCACTCGGAGTGCTCCATGACCATTGCCATGACCGTGTTCCCGCACCTGCTGGTTGGCATGACCGAGGACGAGATCAAGAGCTTCATCCGCGCCAGCATCCGCTGGAACTTGGCCGAGTCCCTGGAGGCCCCCACCTACATGTCGACGGGCGATTTCGAAGTCGAGGGCTCGTACACCAAGGGTCTGCGTCCCTTCAACGGCCAGGAGTCCACCATGCGCGCGCTGCGGGCGGCTGGCGTGGACGTGTACATCATCAGCGCGTCGCCCGAGCTGTTCGCTGCGGAGGCCGGCAGCCTCTTCGGTCTGGGCTATCTGGTGCCCAACGACAATGTGTACGGCGTGCGCTTCAAGACGGACGACGCCGGCCTGTTCACGGCCGAGCTCGAGGACGACTACCCGATCACGTGGGGCCCCGGCAAGGCCACGATCGTCACGAGCATCCTGGAGCAGATCCACAAGGGCGCGGCCCCCGTCTACTCGTCGGGCGACTCGGACGGCGACTGCGAGATGCTGGACACCGTCCGCGACGGCGTGGTGGACACCAACAACCGCCTGAAGGGCAACTCGACGTGCATCAACGGCTTCTACCAGAAGGCGTGCGAGTACTTTGGCACCACGGAGCCCATCACGAACAACGCGTACCTGCTGCAGGGCCAGGACCAGGTCATCGGCGCGTGGATCACCTCGGGCTTCAGCACGGAGGACGGCGTCACATACGAGTCGGCCGTCACGTCCAACGACGGCTGCTCCAAGTACCAGTTCCTCGACCTGTAAGCGTCGGACCTCCCTACAATGGTGTCGTAATGGTGCAAAATGCAGCATGATTTGTCTCCGTCCATGCTCAGCCTCTCTGTCTCGTTCGTTGCTTATCGCCTGCTACTCCTTCAGGCAAGCACACACTCCATGGACCCAACGCACCAAGTCACCATCGCCACAGCTTAGTTGAAGTGTGCGGTCATGGTCGCATTGGACTGCGGAATAAAATAATTGCAGATTTAGCCATGCATCCGCTTATATGCGGACAATCCTATAACTTACGTACCGTTTCCAAAACGTCACAATGCATCCGTAAATAACGCCTAGCAATTCCACGCCCATCGATGCCCCTCACACACGAGCCGCTCTCTCCGAGATGATGTCCCTGCGCCTGTTGCTCCTGCGGCGCCGCTCCCCAGCGCTCTGCCGCGGCATCTCCACGCAGTTCGACGCGGCTCCGCGCTCGCTAAGCGCGTCTGGCCAGTTGGCGCGCGTGGTTTTCGGCGCGCGCACGGCGGCGGCTCACCTGGGACCGCTGAGTCGGTCCAGCGGCATCCGCAAGATGCTGGTGGTGCGGGACCGCGACGCCGGCGCCGCGGCGCGCACGCAGTACGCAGAGTTCCTGCTTATGCAGGCGGGCGTCCCGTGCTTCCAGTACACGCTGGAGGGCGACTGTCCCACGGCCAAGGGCGTGGACCACGCCGCAGCCACGGCACAGCGGGTGGGCGCCGACGGCGTCTTGGCCTTCGGCG
The DNA here is from genome assembly GCA_001712635.2 of Nothophytophthora sp. Chile5. Lineage (NCBI taxonomy): Eukaryota > Oomycota > Peronosporomycetes > Peronosporales > Peronosporaceae > Nothophytophthora > Nothophytophthora sp. Chile5. The sequence goes on from MBAC02007164.1 coordinate 6,078, forward strand.
GCGGCAACGCCATGGACATGGCGCGCGCGGTGGCTGTGCTCATGGTCAATGGCGGGTCGGCCGCTGACTATTTGATGGTAAGAACGAAGGCTGGTCTCCTTGTTTGGGGTCCTTGACGGGGATTGGGACGCATTTAACGCCTTGGATTCTGTGTGGGATGGTAGACGGACGAAGAGGAGGAGATCAAGGACGCAGTGGAGGCGTTGGAGACGGCTCCGCTGCTGCTCATGCCTACGATCGCTGGCTCTGGAGCGGAAATGGCCACGCAGACGCTGGTGCTGGACGAAGACGAAGAAGCCAAGCTGTTGTTTGCAGCTGGCAGCCCCATCGTTGCCGACGTGAGGAGTTGCTTCCCCCGTGTTTCCCACAGCTCTTTAAGCTTGGTGTATCAGATCCTAACCTCGTCTGCTGTGGATGGATGCCTCATCTTACCAGGCGGTGATCATCGACCCGACGCTGGCGCAAACGGTGCCGCTGCGCCCAACGGTCCAAGGCGCCTTGGCGGCATTGGGCCAATGCCTCGAGTCCTATTTGCTGGGTTGCTCCGACGAGGCCACGGACGCCTTAGCGCTGGAGGGCATGGACGCGATCGCTGGGGCTCTCGCGGCGCCGCTGAAGGAAGGCAAACTGGACCTCAAGGGCGCCTCCATTCGCGAGCAGTTCGCGCTCGGCAGTCTATTGTCAGGCATGGCGGCCAACTCGTCCGGCTGCGGCGCGGCCCAGGCGATGGCCGTGGCCATGGGCGGCATCTCGGACCTCCCACACACGCAGGTGGCCACCGCTTTCCTGCCGTTTGTCTTCGACCGCTACACGGACCTGGCGGTCGAGAACGAGGGTGATCCATTCTTCGACGACCTGCGCGTGAAGCTGGAGAGCGCGGCCGATCGGTTGACGGCCTCCAGTGGCTTCCAAGGCGCCTCCGTGTCGGCGTGGCTGCGCTACGTGATCTCGCGGTTCGACCTGCCCACTGCGTCCACGCTGGAGCTGGAGGACAGCTTGCTCAATGGCCTTGTGGACCGTGCCGCGATGTACCAGGATGAGTCGATGGAAGCGGCCCGCAGTGATGAAAGCGGCGCTATCTTGGAGAAGGACGACCTGCGCACGATCATCGACAACGCCGTGCTGATTGCCGAGCCTCAGACAGAAGACAAGTGAATTTCAGCTCAAGGCACGCCACGATAATCAATAGAGAGCTGCCTGCTTACTGCCTGTCTACTGCTACGAATGAATTCTGGTCGCTGCTTACGCGACACTCATACTGCGAGAGTTTCGCCAGCCGTTGTACCGCCCAATCCGCACGTTGCGACGCACTTTCCTCACGTCATAGCACTGCTTGACGACTCCGACGAGGAACAGCAGCAGCGTCGCAGCCAGATAGGCCCACCAGGTCGTTGGGACGTCGTACACCCAAGCCCCGTCGATGCCAGCTTCGTGCGAGCGGAAGTGCTCCAGATCGCTGCTGCTCGGGTACTTGCCTGCAAAGTGGCCCACTCCCCTGGGCGCTGCCGTGGCACCCACGAAGCTGCTGGCGACAATGATGAACGGCCGCTCGAGGAGCCACACGAGCATGCCGCCCAGCAGCCCGAGCGCGATGTCAAGCACCACGTTCGGCTCGCTGGGGACCATGCGGTAGGGGATCGACGTGGTGAGCGAGAAGACCAGCAGCGCTCCGACCATGAACACGCCCAGAGGGTACAGCGCCAAGGCGACGCAGCCGCCGGCAGTGCCCACCACGATGAAGCCGATCCACGAGGCTGAGAGCACCCACGTCGTCGTTCCGAAGGTGCTTTCGAAGGCCATGGCCGTCAGTAGCCCACTGAGGAGGAAGCCGCACGCGAAGATCATCGGTCGCAGAAGTTTGTAGCCGCAGAGGCAGATCACGAGACCCAGCACGATCGCCAATCCAGCGGAAACACCCGGATTCACGTGGAGATGGCCCGGAAAGCTCGACTTGAGATCAGCACGGGCCTCAACGCTCTGCATTCCGACAGCGAAGCTCACCAAGCAGGCCGCGAGGCGCATCCCCGAAAGGATTTGCGATGTCATGTGGGCCGTCGACACGAATGGGCAATGGAGGTGAAGTAGGTCGTCTTCATTTCGCTGACGAAAGATGTCTGCGACGGTGAGGGGTCTGTCTGTCGAGCACCTTTCCCCGAGATGTTCCAGGCAATAGACCGTTGTGATGAGGCATCTCCAAAGTCCCAGTGCGAAAGGGTGCTGGTCGAGCCCTTTCGCGGATTGTGGGACCCTCCAACCTCAACTGGAACGACCAAGTCAGGCAACAGGCACCATGGTGGCGAGCGCTTCGCCACATGGAGGTCCCAGTGGCGTCGCTGTGCAGGTTTGAGTCACCGTCGTGAGTGCTCGGTCTTGATCTCGCGGTTCGCCGCAGACTGACGCCGTTGCTCTCTCGTTGACCGCGCGATGCTATCTAGATGCACGCGTACATTGGCCCACTGCCTCCCAAGCCAGGTAGGCGCTTCAAGCGACCTGCTACGACAGACGGTGGGGCTGAACTGCGTGCATCTCCCCCCTTCTTCGCTGCTGTAGACAACTCGGCGCTGCGGGTGAAAGACGGCAAGCAGATCGAGGCCATCGATGGCTCGACGGGCGAGGTAGAAACACAATTCCTACGCTCGCTGCGTGTAAAGCCAGCGTTTAACTCGTGCACACGTCAGCAGACATTGAACTTGCAGGTGGACCACGTCTTCCAGCAGGCCACAGAGAGCGACGTCATGGAGCGGTCGCTACGCTCGCTCACCGCCGCATGCGTGGAAGGCGTGAACGTCTCAGTGCTCGCCGTGGGCTCTGCGAAGACGCCCAAATGCCGCGTGCTCTTCACCCCGCTGACGGAGCAGAGTATCGCCGCCGCAGTCTTCGGGACGTTGCTCGATGCGCTTCAAGCGAAGGTCGCGGCCTTGAGCAGCAGTGGCGTCAGTCCCTTGAACGGAGGAGGCGGTAGCGTCGGCGTCGCTTCCGCCCGAAGGAGTCAGACGGTCACGTCGGCGACATTCTCTCTGCGCGTGTCGTTCGCAGAGTTCTACGAAGAGACGATCACCGTACGAAGGACGCGTTGAGTTCCCACGTGCGAGACCCCTGGCTGACGAGCTGCCCGTGTCTGCCGATAGGACCTTCTAGTTGGTGGCGTCCTCGATGATGGCGACGCTGCCAACGGTAGCAACAGACCACCTTTGGTGCTCGAAGACGACCCGGGACTGGGCAAAACCATCAAGAACCTGACCCAATCGTCCCCGCTGACCTCTGTGACAAGCTTCCACCGGCTGCTGGACGCTGGAAGCAGCGCTCGGCGGAGCGCCAATGGCCTGCATGGCAACGCATGCGAGTTCAGCAGCGCCGTGTTGCGGGCACGTAGCTCTGCACTACCGTGGGGGCTGCAGGGAGAGTTCTCACCCCCTGTCTGCCTTGTTTGCTGCTTCTTTCAGATCTCCGTGAGGCAAACCTTCGTCTTCCAGGACTCGCCGACGCAGGAACTCCAGTCTCTGTTCGACCTTGTGGATCTGCCCGCGACCGACCGGCTCGCGCGTGTGAGTAGCCTCCTCCTCCACTCTTCGCGTCCTCCCGAGACGCTCTGCTCGATGCGACGGCATGCTCTAACCTCCTTGCCTTGAATCCCTTCTCGTCTGCGCCTTGCGGGGCCAGTCTGGAGCCAGCGTGCGTCTGTCGGAAGGTCCGCTGCTGAACAAGTCGCTGTTCGCGTTCCAGGAGGTTGTCCAGACCTTGGGCGGCAGCGATGCGGACGGAGCTCCAGCCTCCTCTGCCCCTGTCCGCTACCAAGCCTCACAGCTCACGACGCTGCTGCAGGACGCACTGGGAGGCAATTGCCTCACATTCGTGCTGCTGTGCCTGAGTCCAGGCGACCTGGCGGGCTCCACGGCCACGCTGCAGCTCGGGCGGCTGCTGCCACGGGTCCACACGTTCCCCGTAGTGAACAACGACATGTTTCGCGGACTACGACAGCGCCAGCGCTTGGCCCAGCAGCGAGTGTCCTGCGTGGCCGATGCCCCGAGTGCTGAGCCAGAGGGACTCGCAGTCTACGAGCGCCGACTGCACGACCTCGAGGGGAAGCTGGCGCAGAGCGGCCTCGAGCGGCGGGTGCTGCGCGACGACAAAGACGCGCTGGTCGCGCAGCTGGGCGAGCTCCGCGGCAAGTACCGCGAGCTGTTCGACAACGAGCTGGCGCTGCGAGGTGAGCTGCTGGCCTGCGAGCAGGAGAAGCTGGCGCTGAGCAAGGCCTTCGTGGCGTTCCAGCTGGAGCGAGACGTGCAGACGCAGCAGCTGGACAGCGACAAGTTCGAGGCCGAGACGCGGCTGCTGAAAGCCGAGCAGCTTGTGGTGGAGATCCAGCAGGACGACGCCACCAAGGCGGCGCAGATCCAGGACTTGTGCGCCAAGATGAACGAGTTCGTGGCCGACAAGACGCGCCTTGGAGCCGAGTTGGCAGTGCTGCAGCAGGCCGCGAAGGCCGCGGAGCAGACGCGCGACGCCGAGGCCAAGAAGAACCAGCAGCTCAGTCTGGAGCTCATCGTGGCTGTGAACCAGAAGCAGAAGCTGCAGGGCGAGACGGAGACTCTGGCATCGCAGTCGCGCTCGCTCCAGACCCAGTCGGACGCGCAGAAGCTCCAGTGCTCGCAGCTCCGAGCGGACAACGAGGCGTTGCGGCAGCAGACGGAGACGTTCGAGGCGAGTCTCGAGGCCTTGCGCAAGGACGTGGTACGTGGCGAGCTGGAGCTGGAGCGAGCAGAGCTGGCGGCCCGAAAGGAGCAGCTGGAGACCCAGCAGGCCGGGCGAGACGCCGAGCATTTGCGCGAACGCACAGCCGAGCGGCTCGGTGAAGAGCTGACGGTCAAGCAGGCAGCCTTCGCCGCCGAGAAACGCGCGCTGGAGCTGCAGCTTGAGCGTCTGCAGCGCGACTTGGCCAGCGAGACGCGCGAGAAGCAGCACGCGATGGCCTCGTGGAAAGCCAGGAGCGAGGAGAACGAGGAGCTGCTGCTGGCCTTGGAGCGTGCGCGTCACGACTCGCAAGCGCAGCTGGAGACCTTCCGGCTGAAACTCGCGCTGCTGCACCAATCGACCGACGCGGAGGAGGGCGGGAGCCGACTTGGAGCTGGGTCGCGAGCGCTGAGGGAGCTGCTGAGCTCGTATCAGCTGCGGGAGAAAGAGCTGCGCGACCGGCTCGAGAGCACGCGCAACGCGAGTCTCCGCTTAACTCGACGGCTTCGCAGCCCCCTCCAGGCAGCTGTCGAGTCTCCGCAGACCAACGAGGACGACAAGGCGGAGACACACGGAGAAGCCGACGAGCAGGTCCAAGTGGGGGAGCTGGAGCTGTTGCGCGATCGTCTCGCAGCCGCCGAGCAGCGAGTGGCCTTGGAGATGGAGCAGCGCACGGAGCAAGCGCTGCTGGTGTCCGAACTGGAGACGCAGAACGCGCAGCTCATGCGGGAGCAGAAGGAGCGACCGCAGCAGAACGCGCCGCCTCGAAGCCCCAGCGACGACGGAGTCCGCGCCATCGCTGAGATGCACGCGGCGCTGACGCGGCAGCTGGACGAGGTACGGCGACTCACTCTCCAGCAGCAGGATCCGCAGCAGACACGGAGTGTCGACTCCGGAGCTCCGGCGCCGCTGCTGGAGGGTGACGCAGGGACTTCGACGGAACTGCAGGCCCTTCGCGCGGCCAACGCCCAGCTGGAGACGCGAATGTCCAGCACCAAGACGCACTGGACGGCGCTGCTGGAGCAGGTGGAGCGACGCTGCGCCGAGCTGCTCACGAAGAACGTCATGCTGACCGAAGACAACCAGAGTCTGCGCCAGCACATCACGAAACTCCACAAGCAGAAACCTCCACGAACCTGACCGAGGAGATCTTGGACTGTCCAGCCACCTGCCATAAACAAAAGAACATGTTGAGCCCAAGGCTTAAAGCCGCCTAGTTCAGGCCGACGAACGAACGAACGAGCGCACCGAGCCGCCCACGTCTAAATACTACGAACGGACGGATGAGGTGCGGCCGGTGCTGAAGCTCTACTGCCACCGAGCAGCGGCTTCTGTACCAACGACGGGGTGTCGAGTGGACGGATGTGGGGAAGTTGCCAGTCGAGTCGCCTTCCACTTGCTCGCCTCACCCCGTCTACGGGTGGATGTTGTTGCTGCGCAGCTGGAAGGAGTCGTACTGCCGCGTGCCCCACGCGTTGTAGCTCTTGCGCAGCAGTTGGTCCACGCGCTGGCGGATATCGCGGCGCGACAGCCCCACGCAAAGCCGCACACGCAGATCGGCGATGATACGCGCCAGTTTGGCGCCGTCAAAGCACGGGAACGGCGAGTG
>MBAC02007173.1:0-15280 GCA_001712635.2 Nothophytophthora sp. Chile5
CGGCGAGTCAGACATGACTCGAAGCGTTGAGGGCGAACGAGTACAGTAGAGCCCACTGGTTTTGAAATGGACCCCTCACACTGGGGAAGCTGCGCTTTGGCGCAAAAGTCTGCTTGGCCATCCGCTCGTGCCGAAGCGTTTCCACTTCATATCGGATGATGTACGTGTACTTGACGAAAATCCTATTGAAGAGCAAGAACATTCATATGAAGCTTAGATTTTCGCGGGTCAATCAATACCCGCCAGACAGGTGTCACCGTCAACGCTGACAGTCCACGGAGAGACGCCTCCGCGCCTTGGCCCTCTTGGGTTTATAGATCCAACTGGTCACGTTGACGTGGGAGGGACACGTTCTGCAGATCTCAGTGCGTCACTCCGTTCACCAGTCGGCTACAGCTGTGATCTGTGACTGAAGGCCACAACCTTCGATTCGGCACAAGTGTCCGGGTAGGCTGTTGTAGCTCCACTGCATCTCATGACCAGGGACGTCCTGTCCTAAGCTTACTTTACCGGACGATGACCGTCTGTCGGTGGTCGAAGTTCGCCCGTCGATCTCACCCCCTTGTTGGCGGAACGGAATGGTTGCTAGAGCATCGCCAACGACTGGGCTGGTGGTAAGACTCGAAGCATCAGCAGAGCATCGTGATTGTCTTGCTTGCATGGCTAATTCGTCACCCATCTGGCCACACGAACCCACCTGTCAGACTGGCATCCTTGCGGCAGCCGCGACGCCCTCAAACCAGGCTACACGACCACTGGTGCGTAGCCCTTGATGGCACCGGATCGTTGGTCAGGAAGAGCGGCCTCATTTTAACCAGAGATGGTTCTGTTAACGGAGTGCAACATTTGATCCAAAATGTGATATTTTGGAGTTTGTACTCAAATAGAGGTGAAGAGTTTTTCGGTCCATCTGGAGTTCAAAACCTCAAGCAAATCATTCCAGCGCCTTCTTGATCAGGAGAGAGAACGCTCCTGCTGCGTGCGCCCTTCCTGCTGAACCGAGAACTCGGCCGTCGTCCTGCCTTTGGGGGAGCTGCGCCTCCCCTTCCACCTGCTGCTCCACTCCTCTGTGGATCTTGGCGTCTTGTTTCCGCCTCAGTATTGCAGCTGCGAGTCCCACTAGATCATGGCGAGTGCAGCGCGACGGTCTCCGCTGGCAGCATGCGACCTCGTCGAAGCTCTCGAGCCCACGAGCCTCGTGGGTGTAGGTCTGGCGACGCCGCAGGCTGCTGGCTGTGGGGCTGAGGCCAAGACGGAGACCAAGGCGGAGGCGAAGAAGCGCCGCCATCGCGAGAACATGGCGCGCGGACGGTCCCGTAAAGACGCTTTAATGGACACCATGCGCCAGCAGTACCACCATCTGTCGCAGAAGCTGGAGACTGGCATGGAGGTTTGGCATCGACGACGACGAGCGGCAGTAGGAACAAGGCACTATTCCACCCGTGAAGCCTCGAGCGACGAAGATGGCGGCTACACGTCGGCGTCCTCGAGCTCTACAACAGCCACGACGGCGTCTTCCATGCAACGGAGTCAATTGGCCGCGAAGTACGTGGACGTCGTGGCTACTGAGAACGCTATCCATCGGGAGAATGAGGCTTTGGCGCAGCGATTGGAGTTGCTGGAGATCTTTGAAGCTGCGCTGCTTGTTGACACGCAGACACTAACCGATCTGCAACGATCACAGGGTCCAGAGCTGCTGCCGCGCACTAGCAATGCTATTAATCGGCCTGGCTATTGGTCGTACTTTGCCGAAGACACGGAGCCATTCTACTACGAACCCATGCCCACCATTGTATGCCACGACCTGATTCGAGGCAAATACCAGACCATCCGAGCGCACCACGCCATGTTTACGACCCGACAGCAGACCACGGAACGCGTCCAGTTCTTCGGCTGGACGGTTCAACGCTCTCTGAGTGGCCGACGGAAGTTCGAATTCCACTTTGTGAAGCAGTTCCCGTGTGCAGACAGCACGGTTCTAGCAGACGAATTGGCCCGTGAAGGCTGGCGGATCTTCAACACACCCGATCTGTACAAGCGGCTGTACCGCTCGGCTGTCGATGTTCGGGTACTGCAGCGCGTGGACTCGTTTAATACTATACTCATGCGGAATTCACCGGACGCGAACCGATCGCACCGGTTCCGCCATCTCAATCTCATGTCCAAGGTCGGAGGCGTGAACCAGCAAGGCCAGCGATCGCTGTCCATCCTCACACTCGTTCTGCCGCCGCCCGATGACCTGGCCAACACCAACAAGAACGGCGTTGTATACCTCCGCGATGCGTATACGTATATCCGCTTCGATATGTGTGTGGGCCACGTACAGCTGACGTACGGCGGCCACGGCGACTGCCTCAACGAGGCCCAAGCTAGATATCTCTTCGTGGAGACAGGCAACGTGCTCTTCCGCTTCGAGCAAATGGTGCGGCCATCCAACCTCGTCACTTTAAGTTAATGTATTCTCGAGTTCCAGTCGACATTTCGACGTTCAGCTGGCTTGAAACCGGTTAGAAATCTCCACTAAACTGCTCCCCACTACCTCCACTACCTCCACTGGCATAGCATGTTCCTCCACCACCTCCGTGGAAGGAATGATGGCCATATCCTCCGCCACCCCCGCCATTCGCGAGCGCCCGACCCGCGAACATCCCACCGAAGAATCCGGCGGCACCTCCAAGCATGGCGCTGGACCCCGCGCCCATTCCGTTGTTGGAGTAGCCGCCGTAGCCTGGGTTATATCCGTGACTATACCCGGGAGCGGAGTACCCGCTAGCGTAGATTGGAGGCGCTTGGACAAACACGGGACTCATCGGTTGAGAGATGGCGGCATACTGGTTGGCTCGGCAGCAAGGGCAGAGACACCACAGTACACTGGCTCCGACGAATAGCAGCCCCACGAAACCTAAGATCGTTCCCCAGTGAGCTTGAGGGACCTCCGATTGCTGCCGTTGACCGGAACTAGTCCGACAGTTGCAAGCGTAATTGGACAACTCGCATTTGGCGTCTCGAGGACAGCAGCACCGCTGTCGCTGGCTCGCGCGGTCCAGCCAGTTGCCGCAGAACTGGCCAGGGGCATCCAGATAAGCGCGGAGACAGTCACCGCTCTCGGCGCATGTCTGGCACCCAGAGAGTGGATTTTGCGTGGCGTTGGAGACCAGCGCCACTGCTGGATTAACCAGCACCACGGCGGTGAGCACGAGCAGCTGGAACTTCCAGCGGCTTCGCGCCGACATGATGGCCATGCGGATTCAAGGCGTGGGCTCGTGGCTGGAGTTGAACTGCTCGCAGAAGACAAGAAGCGTGTGTGAAGTGGCGGTGCTGCTTCAGAGAGGAACGCACGGGAATTCGGACTGTAAACAGCACGAAATGAGCACGGCTGGCGCATGGGAGCTTGCACACAATATATAAATAACTTGTGAGCAGTTCTTATCCATTCCATGAATTTGTGCAATATATTATATTGTGCAATATCCTAAACATGTTGAAGTGCTCCACAAGACCTCATAAGTTTTAAGTCAACCCGATGACCGACCTGAGCGAGATGCCGAAGTCGCTGAGCTTGGCGCCGCTCTGCGCGTCGACCAGCACGTTGCGCGACTTGAGCTCGCAATGAAGGAGCTTCGGATCGAGCGTGTGCAGGTACGGCGTGTCGAAGACCAACGCATTTGCCATCCCGGCTGCTGGACTCGAGTCGCGCTGAATTGCCCCACGTGTGCCGACCTCAAGCCAGATCGCCATCGATATCGCCGACGCGCTCGTGTCCAGACACACCATCACCTTGATCTCTGTGGCGAAGACCAGCGCATCTGTAATGGCCTTCTTGTCGCCCAGCAGGCGCTTGACGGCCACGTTCTCGTTCATGTACAGCCCCAGCCACACTTCGCCGAAGCCGCCGCGGGACAGCAGCTTGATGGCTTCCACGTCGCGGTGCTCGATGCGCACGGCCAGTAGATCCGGATCGTCCCAGATCGACGACCCGCCCGTCGTGTCGCCGCCCGTGAGACTGGAGCCCATGTCCGTGCCGAAGATGGTGGACCCGCCCTTGGTCGAGAACTGTCCGCGATGTTTGCGGCGGTACAGCACGAAGACCACGATAGCCAGCACCAGCACGCCGCAGCACACGCCCAGTACGATGGCCAGTGTGTGGCTACTGCCACTTCCTCCGTCGCTGGAGGACGACGAGGCCGTCGACGCCGTACACACCTGGACAGCGGCGTTGATCTATATATTCATGTGAACACACATGGGCATCGATTGTGTGCGTACTCCGCCAGTCTTGCCAATAAACTCAGACGCGTTCCTCGGGTCGGACGTGCGTCAATTGCTTCTCGTGAACCAGGTGCAGTGCCAGTGGTCGTTCAAATCCGCCAACAGCCCGCTTGGAGTGCAACTCAACGGCGCTTTCAGACTGGCAGACACCAGTTCTCCAATTGCTCGGGGTTTATGACACCGTCCCACTTTCTTCTCCAGTTGGACAAGCATGCGGGCACCTGCTAGCGGCTCATCGTGTCGGATTGATCTGGCATCGACCAGTAGCACATCTGCCGTTCCAGTCATTTCGAATGACAATCGAGGGTTCACTATTGACAAGACCGTCTCGGCCTCAGCGACATCCAGCCAGGATCGTTTCCTTTCTTCCAGTGCTGGTTTGAAATGCGCCTTCCGATACGCCATGCCTGCTCCCGGCATCTTCCGACCTGTCCAGCCAGGTGTATCCCGGAATACTCGTATCCAGCAGCCACGCGCCGTCCTTCGTCACCAGGAACAGCTGCAGGTCACTCGCATCGCACTTGCTCTGAGTTGGCGTCTCCGCCTTCGACTCGCTTCGATATCCACAGGGAACGCGCTCCCTGCCACCCCAACGATCGCGCAGACACGCAAAGCGCTAACCGTCTTGTCCGGAGGCAGCAGATTCTGGGGTGAGAGAGCCTCAATTTGCCGCATGAAGGCCATCCTGCCCTGTCCTACATCGCCAGCCATACTTCGTTCATTCAAGTGATACAGGATACTACACTGAGGTGCGAGTGCACCCTACCACCTCCCCCACCCAGTCTGGAAGCGGCAACCTCGGTATGCTGCTGGTGACCATGACTCGCAGCCTCGTGGATGTCGAGATGAGAGGCCCGTAGCACCATCTTCAGCTTCGGTAGCTGACGCTTCATCAGCGGCCAGGACTTCTCCGCTTCTGGGTTAAGTTTAGAAGTGGAGCCCGAGTCAACGACTCTGTCCTACAAAGACTGCACCATTTCGCGCGTGCTTGTCGGGTCTCGGGACAGAAGCGGCATGCCACGTCGACGTGCTGCACACTAGCTACATGTACATCTCTCACGCCTTCCTGTCCCTTGGATCTATCGAGCCCAGCCAGACAGGATGGGAGGTGAGGCGCGACCACCTTGGGATCCTTGAGATCGCAGGCACTGGTCGCCAGCGGTCGATAGTCGCCGAGCACTGGCTCGTTCTGCGGACTTCTGACTCGACTTCCGGTCTTTTACGGTTTCCTAGTGCATCTTGTGCTCGAAAATTAGGCAGCATAACGTTTTTTTATTTCTTTCTGGGCTAAAAATCGGTCGATCTGTGACGCTCTCCCAACGTCCAAAATTTTCAGTCTGTAAAAAAAAGAGGAATGGAATATTTCCCCTACTCCTATCTGAACTGCAATCCAAGTCAGCCTCTCTTTAATGACATGGCAACGCGTCCGAGAGAAGTGTCTTGAGGCGATCTCCTACAAATGCCAAGCTTAAATGATGCGCTGTGACAGGTGTCGCAGGTCTGCTCTTACCGTCAGCTCGACTAATAACAGCTCGAAATTTTCACTCGCGTGCGTGCAATACCAGATCGCCAGTCAGCATTACCCAGTCATATATTCTCAGACAGCGCAGGTTTCCATGTAAACTGTAAACTGTAAACTATAAGTGCCTGGCAGAACAGCAGCAGCCCTCGAGCTACATGCATGCTCAACCTTTTGCCCAGCTTTGCTGCCTTCCCTTGGCTAGTCTTCCTATATCTCAGCGAAGTGGAGCGATGAGCTGCCCCTCTTCATGTGGTACGCTTTTTTCTTTCCGGCGCAGCCAACATATTTGTTTTTACCAGAACAGTACTGTAACCCATCAAGCTTAACGTAATATATCGTTTTATCCCACGGTACTCCTTGGGTACACTTTGCTCGTCCCCTCCGTAACTTACCGGTAATCTATCCGCTCGGAATCCAGTGCCGTCGCTGCCAGAAATTCCCAAACCGCATTTCCATAAACTCCGCGGCGCGGTAAACTACGAGCAGAGAAAGCAAACGGAGCTCTTCGCCATGAGCAGCTCGCGGCCGGCGGTTCTGGCCGTCTCGGCGCTGCTAGCGCTGCGCCTGGGCGCGGCCTGGGCGGCGGAGTGCACGGCGCTCACGGAGAACACGCTCACGTCCTCCGGCTGTCCGTCCTTCTGCGGCAGCGACCCCTGCGTGCTGTACTCGCCGTCGCAGACCGACCAGTGCGTGGAGCTGGGCGCCAGCGGCCCGTGCTACTCGCAGAGCAACTTCACGCTGCCGGGCGCGTCGTCCACCTGCAACGTGACGTACCAGTGTCTGGACTCGCTGCTGTGGGACAGCAAGCAGTGGCTCTTGGTGCTGGACTCCAACGCCAACACGGACGCCAAGACCACGGCGGCCGTGACAAAGGTCACGGACCTCTCGTACACGACCAGCACGCAGTCGGTGCAGCTGCAAGGTGGCCCCACGTCCGCGTCCGTGAGAGCCAACATGAAGGACGTCGCCTTGGACCAGTCCTTCTTCGACACGCCCACGGCCGCCACCAGTCTGTTCCTCTTGGACGTCAATCTCCGCACGATCCTCGACTCCGTGACATTGGTCACCTCGTACGCGACGCTGTATCTGACCAACGTCAACCTGCTGACGGTGCCGGAGCAGTTCGCCAACTTCACGAAGCTCACCAAGCTGGATCTGTCCATGAACTACGTGTCGGAGCTTCCGGCCGCCGGCAGCGACGTGTGGACGGCGCTGGCCACGGTCACGGACCTGGATCTGAGCGACAACTCGCTCACGGCTTTCCCTCCGACGCTCAGCACCCTGCAGTCGCTGAATCTCTCGAGCAACGAGTTCACGGAGATCCCCGACACCATGTTCACGATGGCCGAGTCCGGCCAGCTCAAGTACCTGTACATGACCAATTGCAACCTCACGAACCTGCAGCTCTCGAGCTCGCAGCTGTCGCTACTGGACAACCTGGCCACGTTCCAGGCCGACGCGACCGTCACGGGCTGCGGCACGGGCTACGCGGCCACGACGTTGAGCAAGGCCGATATGCAGGTGTGTACGGCGTCGACGGCCTCGTCGTCCTCCAGCGACGGAGACAGTGGCAGTAGCCACACACTGGCCATCGTACTGGGCGTGTGCTGCGGCGTGCTGGTGCTGGCCATCGTGGCCTTCGTGCTGTACCGCCGCAAACACCGCGGACAGTTCCCGACCAAGGGCGGGTCCACCATCTTCGGCACGGACATGGGCTCGAGTCTCACGGGCGGCGACACGACGGGCGGGTCGTCGATCTGGGACGATCCGGATCTGCTGGCCGTGCGCATCGAGCACCGCGACGTGGAAGCCATCAAGCTGCTGTCCCGCGGCGGCTTCGGCGAAGTGTGGCTGGGGCTGTACATGAACGAGAACGTGGCCATCAAGCGCCTGCTGGGCGACAAGAAGACCATGACGGACGCGCTGGCCTTCGCCACAGAGATCAAGGTGATGGCGCGTATGGACCACCCCAAGATCGTGCACTTCGTGGGCGTGTCGTGGACCAACGCGCTGACCATCCAGGCCGTGACGGAGTTCATGGACTGCGGCGACCTCAAGTCGCTGCTGGACTCGAGTCGCGCCGGGTCGCTCACGTGGGCCAACCTCAAGTGCCAGATCGCCATCGACATCGCCGACGCGCTCGTGTACTTGCACACGCTGAACCCGAAGCTCATCCACCGCGATCTCAAGTCGCGCAACGTGCTGATTGACGCGCAGAGCGGCGCCAAGCTCAGTGACTTCGGTATCTCGCGCAACCGCAGCTTCGACGAGACCATGACGGCCGGCGTGGGCACGGCGCGCTGGATCGCGCCCGAGGTGATCCTGGGCGGCCACTACACGGAGTTCGCCGACATCTACTCGTTCGGCGTGGTGCTGTCCGAGCTGGACACGTGCAAGGCGCCGTTCTACGACGCCACCAACACGAACGGCGGCAAGATGCAGGACGTGACCATCCTGCAGCTGGTGTCGGCCGGCAAGCTGCAGCCGTCCTTCTCGGACTCGTGCCCGCCGGCCGTGGTGAAGCTGGCCAAGGCCTGCCTCACCTTCGACCCGGCCAAGCGCCCCAGCGCCATCCACATCTCGTACGAGCTGCGCAAGATCATGAAGGACGAGCTCTGAGCGGACCAGGAAGGAAGGACTCGAGAGCAAGACGGTGGTAGGACAGTCGGCTTCTCGTTGCATTTACTCTCTCTCTCTTTATTAAGCTTGATGCACGCACGCGTTCCCTACGGAGACGAGTTCGTGCTGCTTCCGTTCGTGCTTGACGTACACGGCGGCGTCCAGGGGCTGCTTCGACCGTCGACGCAGGCTGATACTGCCCAGCAGAGCCACGTACACCAGGAGCAACAGCCCTGCGATCGCGAGGCCGCAGGTCGTGGCGCTCGGGTGCGTTGGCGCGTCGGGGGCCGCGACATCGCCGTCCATCGCTTGGGAAGCGGAGGCGTCTGGTCGTGAAGCTGAAGCCACGAGACTGGGAGTCGTCATCGCCAGCAGGAGCGAGACGCCTCGAAACGTTGGACGCATGCGGCTCTGAGTCATTCTGGGGCCGCGAGGAGACGGGGGAGGAGGCTGGGCGGGTCCGAGGGAGCTTCCGGAGTGGAGATTGGCGCTGAGGCTTCCAGGCGGAGCAGAGGTAGCTGGGCAGCCTTGGTGTGTCATATATCACTGCAACATGATGATGGCATATGGGAATTCCTATTGTACCATCATACACATTCAGAAGGCTTAACGAAAGATGGCACTTTTCTCTATTATAAACGAGTTGTTTCTTATTTTGTACCGTTGCTGTGGCTAATTCTTAGCATACGCAGTGCCGAGCTGCACGCGGAGCTCGCTGGGCTGCGGAGTGCCCAGCGTGTTGCGCTGCAATGCCCGTCGACGACGCAGGCGGACGAGGACCAGGACAGCCAGCGCGACGACCAGCAGCAGACACACGATCACCATCACGCCGACGACGGCGCCGTGGTGGAAACTGCCGAGCTTGGCGTCGGTCGCAGCCTCGCCAGTGTTACTGGCCGACATCCGCGATGCCTCTCGAGCCACAGACGTCTCCTCTGCAGTGCTGGAGCCGCTTGAAACACCCGACGATGACGCCGTTCCCAAAGACGAAGAGGTGGAGGCTAATGACCTGACGTGGCGCGCCGCAATGCCATTTTGGAGCATTAATGCAAGCAGCAGCAGGCTCCAAACGACTGGATGCACATTGCTTCGAGCCATGCTGGGTCTGCTTGGAAGAGGGGCGGTGTGGTCCGGCTGCAGCTTTGGTTATGCTCACGAAGGGCGCAGCGGAAGGCGCCGCGGATGGTCAGGAGCTTGGGTACATCTCGTCATTCACTCACCGTCTGGCAATGTAAAAGTGCCGCCAAAGGGGCCAAACTTGCCACTTTTTAACCGGAAAATCCGGGCGATGAGATTCGCGAGAAGTTCAGGAGCCCCCAGCCGCGTGGGCAGGGAGTTCCAGAGGGTGGCGTGGGGGCTGGGCACATGTGCATTAAAGGACCCGAAGACATGGACCGGGAGAGGCGCCGCAGGGATTGCGACAGCGAAGAGCTCGACGCATGGCAAGGTCGCGGGCGCATGGCGGATTTTACTAATGGCCTGGGATCTCATGCGCTCTCTATACAGAAATAGCGTTTGAATCCAGAGAGAGTGCACATGTGCAGCAATATACTATGGCAAATAAATCAAAAAGCTGCTTGTATTATCTCGAAGGACGGCCTCCGCTCTCGAATCTCCGGCAGCCAGAGGAACGCAAACGACCGCGTCGAGCAACAAGGCGCTGCAGTCTTTGCCTCGCTCGCGACTCCCTCGTTCAACTCTCACTTAGCCGTGCCAACGGCACGAAAGCCAGTCTTCTTTGGACCGAGGTCAGACGACGAAGCCAGGAAACGACGCTCTTCAGCAGCAGCGGGCAGGAACATGCATGACGAACGACGACTTGGACACAGATACAGGCGGGGCGTCTACTGGCGCAGCTTGCGCGTGCCCGTGCCGGCCATGGGGCCGCCGTGCGACAGCGTCGTGTAGATGGAGGTCTCGACACTCGAGCGCTCTTCGGTCGAAGCGGCCGACGAGCTCGTGGGGTCCACCACGGTGCCGTCCGAGAGCGTGTAGGGGTCGTCCTTGAGAGCCGAAGCGGCCGTGGGCGACGTCAGCACGGCGACGGCGGCGCAGACCAGCGCGGCGAGCGAGAGGAGGCGTGAGAACGACGGCATGTTGCGTTGGAGCTTCGCTTTGATTGGGGTTTGTCTGCTTTTTCGATTGTCTGACTGGATTCTCTCCAGTTCGGACAGCGGCAGAGGCTGGGGCTGATGGTGACGCCAGAGACAGTCATGTTACCTGAGAATACGAACGTCTGATTTGTTGGGCAAAAGCAATGGCAGGGAACTTCGAAAGAGATGCCACGTGTTTGTAAATCACCAGCCATTAAAGCGAGGAATGTTCAGCTTGTGTCATCCTGGGAGCGGTCAAGGTTTATTTAATCGTGTGGCTAAAACTGTACGTACACTTGATTGGCCAAATACTCCAGCTTATTCTATTCTTCTAGGGCTCGGGGAACGTGAAGGCCATCCAAAAGACACCTGCACCCTTTCGTCGTTGGTTGATCTTTGGATTTGCATCGAATCCAACTCTATCACGCTTGTGATTGGCTGGAATCACCCCAACACGTAACTAGATTGGCCAAAAAGACGCTCATCTTCCGAACGGTCGTTTCAGCGATGGGATCTGCGGTGGGCACGACATGCCCATGCGGAATCGCGGGAGTTGCGCAACCGCAGGCATCTTCGGGCTTCGCTGCGACTAATAGCTCGATCCATTGCTGCGGTCGATCAATTGGCCAGTCGCTCGGGCTTGCAGATGCTGCGGCGGCTCCTCTTCCCGGTCCTGGGGGCCCTTGGCCTGCTCAGCACGCCAGCGTTAATGACACAGGCCGCGCCGCTCCGGATTGCGCTGGACCGCCGAGCTCAAGCGTCTTCTCCCGCCTCGACCAGCCGCGCTGTGCTTCTGGACAGCCAGCGCAAAGAGGCGGCGGCGTTCGACCGACAAAGACGTCGTCTCGCCTCGACCACCTCCTTTCGCAGCAGCAACAGCACTGGCAACGGAGCCAGCAACGCCACCACGAACGTAGCACAGCCGCCGTTGCCGGCAAATAAGCGCGTGAGGCTCAAGAACTACGGCAATGTGCAATACATCGGAGCGGTGGCCTTTGGAAACCCGCCGCAAGCAATGGACGTGGTCTTCGACACGGGCTCCAGCGACACGTGGATCCCCAGTGCCAGTTGCGAGAGCTGTGGCTCGCACGGCCAGTTCGACGCCTCCAAGTCCACCACGTTCCTGGACACGCAGGAGAAATTCTACGATGCTGTAAGTTACTACCCCCATGTCTCCCATTTCCCGCTTGAATGCCGGCCGATTGGTTCATGTGTGTGGCTTGCTTCTGTAGTACGGCAGCGGCTCGGTCTCCGGCACAGTCGTAGTGGATACAGTCACGATCTCAGGCTACAAGGTGGACAGTGTGCGCTTCGGCGTGATTGACGACGAGTCCGACAAGCTGCAGGAGTTCCTGGCCGATGGCATCTTCGGCTTGGGCTTCGAAGGACTGGCACATATCAGTCGACCCACAGTCTTCTCGGCGCTTGCGGGGCAGAACGCCGAGCTGGAGAACATGTTCGCCTTCTACCTCACGCCCGAGGCTTATCGCTCGGGAAGTGAACTGCACGTCGGCGGCTACGACCTGTCGGTTGTGGGGCCCAATGCGTCGTTTCACTACACTCCCGTGGTGAAGCTGCCCGAGTTCGACTCCTTCATGTACTGGACCGTCAAGTTGAACAACTTCTCCGTTCTACACAGCAACGAGGAGGCAGACGACGGGGGGAACATGTGCGATCCGTTCTGCTATGCCATCGTGGACACGGGCACATCACTAATCAGCGTCCCGGAAGGCCAGTATGACGAGGTACTTGCCCAGGTCAGTCGTGGATTGGACTGCACCGGTACGGACTGCAATGCCGCAGACGTGAGGGACTTCCCGGTGCTGCGCCTCGGCATGGAGCCCGACAATGTGTTTCTTCTTCAGCCAGCAGACTACGTGCTTTGCTCCGGCTGGGGGCAATGCAGTCTGCAGTTCCAGTCCACGACCGACGAGTGGTGGATCCTCGGAGATATTTTCATCAAGACGTACTACACTCTATTCGACGCCGAGCGGATGCGCGTAGGCTTCGCATGCGAAGGCGACGTGTGTCAAGGCGGACGCGGCGATATCTACGGCGACAGAGACGAAGGCGGCGCCTTTGCCGCCTGGGAGAACGCTTTCCTCGTGGGCTCGTGCTTCGCCGCCGCCTGCATGTTCCTCTTCGTGTTTTTCATGAATCAGCAGGACGAGCAGCCGTTTCTCAGTGCCGACAAGGACGAGAGCTTCCTCGGCGGCCTCGTGGACCGAAACTCGCCGTCCGCGTTCCAGACGCACGATCCCAAGCGGCCGCTGCTCTACGACGACGACAGCGAGGCCCATCGCGCCTACGCCTACGCCACGTCGTCCACCACGTCGAGGGCGTCCAGCTACGCGGAGGCGAGACGCAGCTTCGCGGCGTTGCCGTCGCCTTCCGCCTCCAATGACGGGGACGTGAGCGATGGCTCGTGTGTTGAAGTTTGAAGCTGGATGAGGGCGGTCGTGTTCGTATCCTGGTTGATATTTAACGGCCGGCGTATCAGATGCGGTTTTGTTAGCTCATCTGAGAAGGAACGTGCAGCGTAATCGCGCGGTCAGAGATGGGGCAAGTTTTAGGCGAGGGGAAGGGGACATGTGCAAGCGAACGGACATGCTATGGATTGTGACAGGTGGATGCGCAGCTTTATGCAAACCCCAAAACTTCGAAGGTTCAGCGCATACACGGAAAGGGGAAGGGGAAATCTTTTGCGGACAGTTAGACCCACAGTGACACATGTATGTTCGAACGCAGGTGTATTCGTTCTTGGAAGAGAGATCCATGCAGCCTGTTGGTAAAATAACGAGCGCTGCATGCGGGTGCATTGTGGTTTTCTCGAGGTTTTTCAATATGGAGGTTTCAGTCTGGCCACCAAGGAGCTCTGCCACACCGTGTTTATCCTGTGGCGTTTTGTGTTTGTGGCGGGTGAAGACACTGGAGTGACGGTCTCTGCAATGATTTCCCAAGTGGTCGCCATATCTTCTTCACGGTTTGCGAAGCGAGCAAATGGAAGACAGCACGCCGTCCATCCTGCGGCTAAATTTTAGACAAGTCCACGTGCTTTGCACTGGATTTTTGCTGCGTGGCGGTTAAATGGAATTGGTCGACGTACAGTTAGACTTGCCAACAGCATTTTCACGTTAAAGCAAAGCCCCTCTCTCCCTCAATTCGCACACCTTCCCACGAATGCCATTGAATATGCGTTCTCACAGGTGTCCTCTTCATGTTTCAGAGCTGCACCCAGTCCAACTGCTGGTTCACGAGGTAAAAAACCTCGGGAGATGTCGCGTTAAGTTCGCATCGGCTGTTCCTTTTTCGAGCGAGCGCGTGCAGCGTGCCGCCCCGACCGCCCCGCCCCCTGCCTCCAAACAACAACAGAACTCCGGAGGTCGAGGTCGAGGACAGCGAGCTGACCGACGGCCGGACAGAGCGGAGCAGGCGAGCGCAAATACAGAGAAGCAGGCGTTCGACACAGGCTCGCGCGTGCGTTCTTCGCTTCGGTGTTGAGCGGGATTAGCTTAACCCGGGGCTTTCGCCAGCCTCTCGCCCGCCGTTTTTGCGTCGCGAGAAGTTAGGCTATCGCGTCCCTCTGCTTATTCCCGAAAGTTTAAGCAAAACGACGAACAGAAGAAGTATGCTGAGACCGCAGGCACTACTGCCGCTGCTGGTGGCGGCCGCGCAGGTGCGCGGCGTGGCGGCGGCCTCCGGGTCTCTGCCCACGTGGCTGGCCTACGTGACGGGCGGGTTGTTAGTGATCATCATCGTGTACTACTGCTGCCGCCGCGCGCGCTTCGACGAGAACCTGCAGCAGCCGCTGTTGGGTGGCCAGTACACGGAAGACGGCCAGCCCATGACCCGTCAAGACGTGCAGGAATCGTAAGTGCTACCCCCTTCCCCTATTTTAACCCACACTTAAACGTGTCTGGCATGTTGGCAGGTAGTGTCTAACGTGTCTAACCTTCTCTTTTGCGCCATTTTGCATTCTATCATAATAGAACGGACGAGGTCACGAGTCAGTGGAAGTGTGAGGTGTGCGACTTCCACAACAAGAACTCGTCCAAGGCCTGCGTGCTATGCGGCACGGAGCGCGGCTTCTCGCTGGGCCTCAACTCGCCCGTGCGTCCAGCAGGCACAGCCTCCGTGGCCGTGGAGACGGACTTGCCGCGCGAGAAGTCGTTCAACCGGACGCGTTCGTTCGCGATCCGTCGCCTCAACATGCTCAACTCTCGTCAACGTGGAGCTCGCAACCGTCAAGACTGGGTTCGTAAAGTCGGGTTGGACGGCAAACGTTATTGGGCTAAACGTGAACTGCCGTTCCCGTTGGGGAACGCCAAGCCGGCGACACTGGATGCCAAGCCGGATGCGGTAAAAACCGACGGAGAAACCGGTAAAAGTCCGGGATTGGCTCAGTCCGGAGTCACGGCTTCCATGTCCTCGGACGCGTCGTCTCCGGGTAACAAGGAGGTGGTAGAGGGCGAGACGAAGCCTGCTGCGATCCGGATCGATATCCCCAGCTCGGATGCCGCTATGCTGTCGCCGAAGGGCGTGGCAGACAGTGACAAGGAGCTGGTGCATCAGCAATCCCTTGCCTTTGTGTCCCAATTGGCACAAACTCCCCGGCACCCGGAAGGTCGAATGACCTTCAAGGAGTACCGTGAAGTGGACGCTCGTGTGGCTTCTCGTGGCTACGAGATCTCGGAGCAAGATCTGGAGATCCTGGAGCAAGTGGCGGCTCTGCCGTTCAAGGACAAGTACGCCTGGTTCTTGGAGCAAACGTCGGCGC
>MBAC02007183.1:0-28169 GCA_001712635.2 Nothophytophthora sp. Chile5
GCTTGACTTCATCAGGCTTCGGCAGAGACGCCGGCGATGGAGCCGACGGCGTGTACCGTGGAGATTGCGCCGACGTGGGCGTCACGCGACCCGAGTCCACCGAAAGTCCGGGCGGCGCTGAAGTAGTTGTCTTCGCGCCAACGGCAGCGGCCGCTCCTTCCAGCGTGTGGCGCTGCTCGCTGTCCAGCGCGCGGCCAGGCGACAACGTTACTGTTTTCTTGGGTGAAGCAGCCTTCGCACTGTTTGCCCAGGCACTCTGCGTCGTGGTTGCCTTTGTCACCGTCTTGCCGCCGTTGGTCGAGCTGGTGGTGGTCGTTGTGGTGGTCGTTGAGGCCCAGCCACGAGGCGACGTGGCTTCCACGTGCTCCACGCCATTCAGCGAAAAGCTGCCAAACTGCAGCGACAGGTTGGTCGAGGCCGCGCTATCCCACTTGCCCATCTTTAGATACGGCTTAGGGCTCGTCGCGGCCGAGCCGCCCGAGCGAGGCATTTGAATATCCTTCGGAGAGCCTGGCACCACCGTCGGTCTCGCAGCCGCAACCGGAGACTTCGTGGCAGTCGTGATCTCCGAGCTAGCAGGCGGGGTAAGCACAGGGCTGCCGCGTCCCCAGGCATTGGGGGTCGACACCTTCTTAGGTTCCGTGGTGGCAGCGGGGGTGGATGACGGCCACTCGTTGATCGTCGATGTAGACACGTCCAGCGTTCCCCATCCAGCAGCAATACTCGAGGTGGTTGTCTCCACGGCGGTCTCCACCGTTGACGTTGTCTCCACGGTCTTCTTCGGTGATACCTTGGGGCTAAGCACCTTCTCCGCAACCTCCACCGTCTTCGTCTGTTTAACCACAGTGGCAGCCTCTGTGACCGGTGCGGTGTTGCTGGCCTTCTGCGTCTTCTTGCTCTTCTTGTCCTGCTGTGCTTTCTTCTTTGGACTGGTGGACTTTGGAGCCTCAGGTGTGGTGGCACTATCGGTAGCAGCGGCGGCATCCGTGTCAGCAACGGGCGTTGGCTTCTCGACCGGCTTGGGCACGGGCTCTACGGGCTTGGGCTTCGAGATGACACCAGTAAGATTCGGTTTCTTGGCCCATGCACCTGTCAGCACGGGGTACACTACGGGAGGTGCCTCTACCACCGGCGGCGGGGTCGTTGTCTTGGCGCTCTTGGCTCCGCGGTCTCGCTTGGAAGAGGGGGCCTCCTTGCCCGCTCGGGACGATGGCTGCACCCGCGCTTCCGTGACTGCGTTCGATCCGTCGGTAGACGAGTTGTTGTCGTTCTCCGGACTGTCCTCCTCGTTGTCTCCGCTGGCGCCGTTCCGATTGCCGCGCGATCCGCCGGTTGCCACTACGGCGCCGCCGCGGCCACGCCCCGATCGGCCGCCCCGACCGCCCCGCGAGGAGGCCATGCCTCGGCCTCTCATGCTCCCACGGCCCCGGGTCGCGAACCGCTCCGGCGACGTCATGGGCTGCGGCGAGTTGTCGGCGTCCTGCGCCGGCTCCGCGTGTTGCTGCTGCTGTGACTTCTGTGACGAGTAGGCGCGCTGCGATGCGTGGGGGTGGTCCTGCACATGCAGCATCCAAGAGCCATCCATAACGAAGCAAATTAGTGAGGACGGCAACTTCCCCTCTCGAAGCAACAAGCCGAGCAGCAACGCACATGTTTTTTCTTGCTGGTCTTCTTGGCCACGGTGGCCCAGGCGTCGTCCTGGCCGCCCCCGCGGTAGTCCTCCCACAGTTCGCTGATAGCATTCTCCATGCGTTGCGAGTCGCCCTTGGCCTGGCCGATCAGCACCGAGATCTGGCTGTCCGCCGTGCCGGGAGGGCACAGCTCGCGGTATTTCGCCACCTGCACACAGATTCAGCAACTCCCCGTCAGAACGAGATCTTTCCGCATGCAGTCCCCCCTTTCTGTCGTATCTGCAGCTCCAACCTCCTACTCCTTGCGAATCTAGACACTGGGCAGTCTACACGAAGGGGGGACAGAGTCCCAAACGTACATCGCGTGCGGCCTTGCCACCCGAGCTGCTGGGGCCGGCGGGGCTGGCGGAGGTCTGTTCGTTGAGCTGCTGGAGCTGCAGTCCCTTCTGCAGGAAGTAGTCGCGCTTGCTCATGTTTCTCTGGCTGTGTTTCTTCGTCTGGGCGGCTGGCGCTGCTGCTGCTGGCTGCGCGGGGGCTTCTGGCGGGGCGGGGCTTGCGGCACGTTGGCTCCGAAAGAGAATGATGGTCTCTCCCAAGCCAAAGCAAAATCAATAAAGGCGTCCGCGAGCGGTGGGTGAGGGGGCGAAAGCTCGCCCGATCCACTTGTCGTGAGGTTTTATGTCGGAAAACCTCAGTCGTCCTGTCCCACGATCCGGCACGACGGGGAAAAACCTCGGGGAAAGGGTTTCCGTTTCCCTCTTTGGTGGTGCGTGGTTGGTTGGTTTTGGTTTCCTTTTCGGCTGTTTCTTTGGGGATTGAACTGCAAAAGATCGGCCAACCCCTTTCTGCCAATCGCTGGACCAAAATGTGTGTGCACTTGGGTTATCCGGTGGACTAACTGCCCGGTGCTGGGCTATCGGGAGTTGCTGCCTAGAGCTCGCCGCACTCCGTGACGGAAATGGCCAGCTTGGGCTTGCTGTTGGGGCCCACGGGCACGCTCTCCATCTTGCGCAGCAGCAGCAGCGACGCCGGGTCCAGCAGCTTCCCGAAGACGACGTGCTTGCCGTCCAGCCAGTCGCACGGCGCGCACGTGAAGAAGAACTGGCAGCCGTTGGTGCCCGGTCCGCTGTTGGCCTGCGGTAAAACGTCAGCACGATGTGAGACGGCTGCGTGGGGAATACGAGGATGCCATCCCCCGTTGCTCGTCAGAACGTACCATAGACAGCAGGCCAGCCTCCGTGTGCTTGTGAATGAAGTTCTCGTCGGCGAACTTGTCGCCGTAGATGCTGATGCGACCGGTGCCGTCGCCCTGCAAAGCGCAAACGAGTCCCGCATCAGGCCTCCATGCATTGCTTTCCGTTCCACAAAGCAGCAAGCAACCACGCTGCGTATCGAACTCTCTTGCATGGATCCTACCTTCAAGAAGTCACCGCCCTGCACCATAAAGTCTTTGATGACGCGGTGGAAGCTGCAGCCCTTGTAGCCCACGGGCAGCTCGGATTTCCTGCAAGGCAATGCGCGAGCAGCGCGTCAGTCCCACGCATTACAGCAAGCAAGGCCGCAGAAAAGAGCATGCGCACCTGTACTCTCCCGTGCAGAACTGCCTGCGTCCGCGACAGCAAGGCAGCAAGAGGGAGAACGAGCAAAGCACTTGGTCAGTATGTATCCAGCTCGTATTCATCGCCAGAAGAGACCGCGGGAGGCAATCAGCCCGATGGCTTGCTGCGAACGCACCGGAAGTTCTCGACGGTGCGCGGACAGTCCTTCTTGAAGAGCTCCAGGCGCATCCGTCCCGCGGGCGCCCCGCCGATGGCCACATCGAAGAACACCACCGGGTTGCCTCTCCGCAGCGCCTCGCTCAACGCCGAGTCCATCTTCTTGGCCTTCCGCGCCGCGATCTGGCCGTTGGTGGCTTGCAAACTCGGTTCAGAAACTGATATCGGGTTTAAAAGGGAACCCCTCACACCAACCAGCCTTCCAAATTCCATATACCTACCATATCCGATTACAAGATCAAATGCGATAGAATTCGATACTGTAGGCACAACAGGTATAGAAGGGAGGATTGCGTAACACGCCTCGGATGTGGAGCACAGAAATAGCTGATATATCGATTTTGACAGGATATGCATGCACCCACTTTGAAGGAAGAAAATCCATGCGGCGTGAAGTTCCGAAGGCCTCGCTGCTCATTTCTGCGAACGCGAAGAAGAAGCGGTCGGTTCGGCGTCGGGCAAGGCGCCACCTAGCAGAGCAAGGCAGAGCGCGAGCGAGCGAGCGAGAGAGAGAGAGAGAGCGCCATGACGATGCAGCTGTACCCGCCGTCGGCGCACGACGCCTTCCACGGCACGGGCCTGCGCTTCCCGCAGCTGGTGGACGAGGCGGTGCAGCAGATCTACGGCGCCTGCAAGGGCATGGGCACGGACGAGAAGACGCTCATCACGGTGCTGGGCGGCAAGTCGCCCGAGACGCGCAACCTCATCGCGCTGCGCTACCAGGAGCTGTACCAGAAGCCGCTCAAGAGCCTCATGAAGAGCGAGACGTCGGGCGACTTCGGCCGCCTGCTGCGCATGATCTCCACGCCGCTGCCCGAGACGGAGGCGCAGGTGCTGCGCGACGCCACCAAGGGCATGGGCACCACGGAGAGCCTCATCGTGCAGATCCTGTCTGGCCGCACGAACGAGGAGATGAACATCCTCAAGCGCGCGTACTTCGATCTGGTGGGCAAGGATCTGGCCGTCACTCTGAGCTCCGAGCTGAGCGGGGACTTCCGCAAGGTCATCATGGCGATGCTGCAGGCCCCGCAGGTGCCGTTCAACCCGGCCGTGCACAATGCCGCCAAGGCGGAGGAGGAGGCCACGGCGCTCTACAAGGCCGGCCAGGGTCGCCTGGGCACCAACGAAGAGGTCTTCATCGGCATTTTGGTCAAGGCGCCGCCTGAGTTCCTCCGGATGATGGACGCGGTGTACGTGGCCAAGTACAACAACAACATCGCCAAGGCGGTGGACAAGGAGTTCAGCGGCGACGCGAAGAAGAGCCTCAACTACATGGTCAAGGCCGTCATGGACCCCTTCCCAGCCATCGCCGAGGTCTTCGAGAAGACGATGAAAGGGTTCGGCACGGACGAGACCGGGCTCAGCACGGCGCTGGTGCGTTACCAGTCGGTGCTCCCGCAGGCCAAGGCCGCCTACAAGAAGCTCTACCACGAGGAGCTCCGAGACCGCATCAGCGGCGAGACCAGCGGCGACTACAAGAAGCTGCTGCTGGAGGTATTCGACGCGCCGCTAGATCCTCCCAGAGCCACGGGCCCTCAGGCTGCACAGCGGGCTGCTGCTCCAGGTGCAACTGCTGGCGGTGCCATGCCGGGCCATCTGCCCACGCAAGGATCCTACGCAGCCCCAGCTGCCAGCCAGCCAGCCCCAGCTCAAGGGTATGGCGCCTCGGCTGGCTATCCAGCTCCAGGAGGCCAACCGCCTTACGGTCAACCGGCGCAAACGCCGCCAGCACAGGCAGCTTACGGCGCTGCTCCGAGCCAAACGCCAACGTCGCAGCCAGGGGGATACCCACCCCAGGCGCAGTCGGGAGGCAGCTACCCTGGCCAGGCGCCCACCCAGACGCCAGGTTATCCTCCTCAGCAGCAGCAGACTGGGTACCCGCCCCAGCAACAGGGATACCCTCCGCAACAGCAGCAGAGCGGATACCCACCGCAGCAGCAGCAATCCGGATACCCTCCGCAGCAGCAGCAACAGCAACAGCAGGGGTACCCTCCTCAGCAGCAGTCCGGGTACCCTCCGCAACAGCAACAGCAGTCTGGATACCCCCCGCAGCAGCAGCAATCAGGCTATCCTCCGCAGCAGCAGCAATCGGGTTACCCGCCGCAGCAGTCCGGGTACCCGCCGCAGCAATCTGGCTACCCACCGCAGCAGCAAGGCTACCCACCGCAACAGCAGAGCTACCCGCCGCAGCAGGGGTACCCTCCCCAGCAGCAGGGGTATCCGCCTAGCCAGCCGTATCAGCAGTACCCGACTCCCGGCCAGCCCAGCTACCCTCCAGCCTACGGTGCCGCTCCTGCTCAGGGTAACTACCCGCCGCCGGGTGGCTATCCGCCAGCTGCTGGCTACCCTCCTGCGTCTGGCCAGCAACAATACCCTCCGCCCGGCGGCTATTCTTCGTTCCGTGGGGTGTGAGATGGCTTGCTGACTGTCGGGCCATGGAGAGAGAGCTGAGTTTGAGTGGACGATGCGGAGTAAGCGACTGAATATGCTTGGCACTTCACCTCACTTGCTGGTCTCTTGGTGGAATGTGGTGCTCTTGATGTGGCAGAGAAGCGTTCTTTGACACGAGGCGAGTCCCGCAAGCGCTCGAGTCGAGAGAAACTAACCAGCAGCGACAAGAGAAGGCGTAGTCAGCGGCAAGAGAAGGCGTTGGAGCCATCAGTCTCAGACTCGCTTCAAGGCGTTAATCGACCTGACAACTCCGTTCCACTCACAGAAAGAGTCCTCTCCTGCTGGAGCTCCAGTCCTCTCATTGTCCGACTTCCCCCACAGCGCGCACGTCCTCGTCCTCTCCCTTCACCTCCTGTGCAGCCCAAGTGACTACTCCCATTCGCCATGAAGCCGTCGTCGATCGTGTTCGCGCTTCTTGTCGCCGCCGCCTGGGAAGCGTCCGCTGCCAAAGCCATCGGTATCAACCTCCAGGACGAGTGGCAACCGGAGGCGGACGTGGAGATCCCCGAAGATGCTGTTGTCGCGTCGGGCGAACTGAGACGGATGCAAACCACCACCTCCGCCACCGCCGCCGCCGACGCCGCTGTGTCCAGCGCGGCTTCTGGAAGCTCTGCGACTGCAGACACTTCGGCGACGGGAACGGAAGCCCCGGTACCTGCCACGATCATGGTGCTGCTGCCAGATTTCCTCGCGCCCAGCTACTCTGGCTCGGGAAGCACCATGTTCTTCGACGGGTCCGTGGGTGACGAAGACCACAGCAAATCGGCCGGCCCCGTCGGTGGCAGCAGCGAGGCCTCCGCCGCTCGCTCGCTGGCGCCACGTGGATTCGCCTTGGCGGCCGGTCTGGCCTCGTCTGCGATCCTGTTCGCGCTCGGAGCGATGGCCTAGGCGGTGCTGACGGCAAAACAAGAGCGAAAGAGAGGCTTGGTCCGTCAATACGTAGCAGACAAGCCCGTGCATGTACAATACCAGCGCCGATATAAGCCGCCACGGCAACGCAACTTGTTTCGTGCTACATACTCTGTCGTTTCCCACACCCACAACCTGCGCTGTTACTTCCACTCGTCATTCAGGCTGAGCCTTAAACCACCCAAGCTGCCATCTTCTGAGAAAAGGTGATGAACAACTCATCGGAAAGGAACATGCAAGACCAAGCACGACGGAAATATAAAAGCCTGGGCGAGCCGTGTCATTCTCCCGTTCCGACTAGCAGGTGCGGCCGACATCAGAGACTGTTGACTTCACCCACGATGTTCACCTTGTAGCCCTTGAACAAGGCGGGAAGCGCACTCTCCAGCTGGAAGCAGATAAACGCGCACACACAAGCAACACCATGTCAAATCAAGCTTCCATCGCCTCGAAAACCCACTCCGACAATGGCAACGCCAGTAAGCCAAATAGGATGCACGGTACCTCCTTCTTCAGCTTCTTCGTGGACGCCACGAGTGCATTGATTTGGGGCTGGACGGTGGTCGACGCATCGATCAAATCCACGTTCTTGTCCTCCAGGGCGCCAATTTCTCGACGGCACTTGTCCATGTGCTTGGTCAGCATCTCAAGACTCGCCACGTGTCTATCCAGGTATCGCTCCGAGTTCTTGATGAGCACCAGCTGCTGCAGACGCTTGGCCGACAGTTGCGAGACGGCGTGGTCCACCGCAGCTTGGAAAGCTTCGATCTTCTCCGTGCTTTGCTGCTCCAGAAGCGCTGTAGTTGACGCATATCAATTGACGCAGCAACAGCATACGAGTCCATCAGCACTCCGTCAACGTCAAATCCCTATCAATCCGCCAACATCCTCGGTTTAGCCTTGTGCCACTTACGAGAGGAGCCCTGGAACTGATTGGCGAAGGCCACCGAATCGCTGGCGGAGAGCTCCTCACGCCGCTGACGAAGGAAAGCCCCGAGTTCCAGCAGGTCATTCAGCACACGACTTCGGAACTCGTTGTCCCCCAGAAGATCAACCCGCGAAGCTTTCTCAATGATGGCATCGCCCGAGGGCTGCTCTGCCTCCGTTTCCTGGACGTCTGTCGCTCCGGTGGCGTCCGATTCGTCCACTGGCTCCACGACGTCCGAGCTCGTGATGTCCCAATCGATTTCGACGGGTACATCGAGATCAGCAGCTGGAGAATCGGCAATCGGGACCGTTTCAATGCCCCAGTCAATCTCGCCGCTATCGGCTGCGCCACCGCCGTCCAAAGAAATATCCCAGCTGATCTCCGCCGCTTCCGCTTCGAAATCCAGCGACGGGGCCGCGTCAACTGCTTGGTCTCGCGTATTGCGAAGCTCTTCGATGGCAGCGAAAAACTCGTGAGGCGCCATGACGATCTCGAACGGCTCGTCCGTCGAGGTCTCAATCTCGTCGCTCCCTGCCGCCTGCTTCTTGCCCTTCCTTTTCGCCTTCTTGTCTTTTTTAGAAGAGGACGAACTTTCAGGACCTGTCGCAGGAGCGACAGTTGGGGTCTCGCAGTCGTGCAGATACGTTTGAAGAGCTCCATGATACTCGATCGCGTCAGCAATGCCATCGCAACAGATCGCCTTGGCAACACCGGCAAAGATGGACGGGAGCTCCAGTGGCAACCGCCCCAGTTCCTCACGGAAGTTGTTGCCCTGCCGAAAATGAAAGCAGCACAAAACACCATGTCAGCAGCTATCGAGAAAGAGAGGGAGGGTGGGAGATGCGTTGGGTCGCACCGGAATGCCCATGTCAACACACGCGCTCTCCAGCTTGCGCTTGTAGTCCGCGATGCTCTTGGTCAGGTCCTGCACACACGCAGAGGAGGAATACATAGACACACACACCAATCAAACACTGAAACCACACACGCGTTTGCTCTCACAGTGCTCTGGGCCGTACCGCCATCTTGCGATTGTTGTCGGCGACTTGCTTTTCATTCTGCTGGATCGACTTCTTCAGAAACGGGCTGTACAACACATACTGGTAAGAACAAACCCACTTGCTAATACGGTGAGGATGCATATGAACCGCCGCGTACATTTCGAAGGCCGTGTTCTGCGCGATGACGCGCGCCGCCTCGGCCGCGAAGACGTTGTTCTTCTCATACTGGCGGATCAGCGCGCTCCACTGCTTCAGCACCGGCGACGTATACTAGCAACCAGCGGCACGAGCACGTGTTAGCTTTGTCCATCTCCTTTTCTAGGTCTGCAGCCACTGGAGCGGGGCTGCCACGTCACGCACCTGGCCGAAGAAGTTCTTGCTCGCGCCTTCGTCGGACTCCGCCAGACACGCGAACACGTACTTGCAGTCGAAATAGTGCAGCTCTTCGTGGATCGGCTTCTTGGTGCGGAACTTGGTGAGGTTGTCGCTGGCGAGCGGCAGCTGCGGATACAGCACGGCGATGGCGTCGCGGATCTGCTTCTGCTGCTCGAGCCACTTGTGCGGCACGATGCGGCGGTCCACGAGCGCCTCTGTGGACACAACAACCGCACACGCCAGAGCAACAATCGTTAGGTGCGGACACGCCACACGCACCGCGATCTACTGCTGCAGCAAGGCCACACATGCACGCACCCAGGAGCTGCTTGTACTGGATGTCGATCGGCAGCTTGCGCTTGTCCGCCATGTTGGCTTGCTTTCTGCTTCAGGAGAGGAAGGGTATGAATACTGGTACATCTATCGGTATACCGGTGCATATCTTATCTGCATTTACCGGTTCTACTACCGGTATGGACACTGTGGATGCACCGGAACGTGTCCCACAAAAACCGTGCTCCCCTACCCGCCGAAGCCAGCACAGGAGGTTGAAGCCACCGTATGCTGCTTAAGAGCCAATCAGATCGCTTGAGTTCAGACCTTTTGACTGATTGAGCGTTGCGATTCGCCGATTTTGGACGTGTTGGCCAACCATGGCGTGGCATTTCAAACGCCCAAGCGGCTGCAGCATTTGATCGAACAGTGGCGTCAGTCTCTGCGAAACTCGATAATTTACCCACCTTATTGGATGTTGGAGGTTTTGACGCACCACGAAAGATACTTTTGAACGATCCGTCGCTGATTCGGAATGATACATGCGCAGGCTGCGGAGCCAGGTGCTGTCATCATGCACCAGCTGTAGGCTCTATCCAGCGAAGGAGGCAGGGAATCTCATCTGCGCTCGACCTCATTTGCTTGCAGTTCCTCATTCTTCAAAACCCGTTCAAGCCCTCAAGCCTTCTCGCTCCTCACGCTCAAGATGCTGAACCTGTACCCTCCGTCCGCATTCGACGCCTACAAGAAGGAGAAGACGCGCTTCTCGGCCACCGTGACTGCCACCGTGGAGACGATCCACGAGGCCTGCGCCGGCATCGGCACGGACGATAAGGCGCTTGTGAAGATCATCGGCCCGCTTTCCCCCAACGAGCGCGGCCTGGTCTCTCTTTGCTATAAGGAAACACACGGACAGAGTCTGCGCGAGCTCGTCAAGAGCGAAACGTCGGGCGACTTCGGCTACCTGCTGCAGATCATCTGCTTCAGCCTGCCGCAGGCCGAAGCCTACATCCTCTTCCACGCAATGAAGGGGGCGGGCACTTCGGATCACTTGCTCTACTCGGTCCTCATGGGTCGCACCAACGAAGAGATCGGACTGATCAAGAAGAACTACTTCGAGATGTACGACACTGACCTCGCGGTCTCGGTCAGCGGCGAGATCGGCGGCGACTTCCTGGCCGTCATTATGAAGGCGCTGCAGGTGAGTCATGCTCTTCGAAAGAGCTTTCTGTCCTTTGAGAATGGAGGGGTACTGAACTGACGTGCGTCATTGATATTTTGCGCAACTCCTTAGGAGCCAATGGTCGAGTACAAGCCGTCGTTCCACACGAAGGAGAAGGCGGCGGAGGATGCCGAGCTCATCTACAACGCAGGCGAAGGCAAGTGGGGCACCGACGAGAATGGCTTCATTAAGGTGCTGCTGGCCAGCCCGCCGCAGCACGTGCGCAACATCGAGGAAGCCTACAAGGCCAAGCGCCAGCACGGCCTGGTGCACGCCATCGAGAACGAGTTCAGCGCAAGCGATTGCGCGGCGCTCACCTACTTCGGTACGGAACACAGCTCTCATATCTTTGTGCTGGGTCTCGTCACTAATCTGTGGATGTTTGTTGCTGCTTTGTAGTTCGCTTGAGCCTGGAGCCGTGGACGTTCCTCGCCGACCACATTGAAGGCACGATGGCTGGCATCGGCACGGACGAAACTGCCCTCAGTGCCGCCATCGTGCGGTACCACCCGTACCTCGGCCGTATCATGCCGGCGTACGAGGAGAAGTACAAGATGTCGCTGCGCGACCGCATCAAGGGGGAGGTCGGCGGCGAGTACCAGGAGCTGCTTCTCCAGCTCATCGATGCCCCGCGCTCCATTGGCAACTACGCGTAGAGATCTTGCTTGTCGGCATACAGCCAGACAGCACCAGTTCACTGTGCGTTCAACTTTTCCAGTAAAATGAATGAGGTCGATCAACTCGAGCTTATTTTTGCGATCTTCTATCGTTGTTGGAGTGCATGTCCGATTCCTTGCTCTTCGAATCCCTCCTGTCCATGCTGTACTTGTTTTTAGCAGTTCACTCGAAAATGGGATTTTGCAGAACAACATTTTATCAATTTCTATTTTGTCCTTGTCTGTTTGTTCATACTTCAGGTGAATCAGCAGATATGATTTAAAGGTGTACCGGCTATATGCACTTTTGCCCAATGAAAACACGCCAAGCGTAGCCAAATCCGACATCCCAGTAGATTGCTTATTACCACCAACGTTCTAGTTTATATCTTGCAAAGCTTGTGCTTTAGCACCAACTATATTTATGTATTTAGACTGTTAATTTGGGTCACCTATCTTGGAATTCAGATAAAACCTAAAACCCGGCGGATGCTAGTCAAGCATACTTTATGTAGTGTTACAGGTGCACCGGTTCACCCACGAATTCAAAAGCGGAATAGAACAAGCGACGCCTCAGCTCAGCTCACCCACCATCCCCGTCAGCAGCTTCCTGATACAAGCTGGCAAACGTGGCGGCGTGAATCCAGCACGCAGCGCATGCTCGTGGCGATTGGCGAGGCGCAGAGGGCTATTCAAACGATAGAATACAGGTGGTGTTGGCTCCAGCACTGACCGTCACGCGAAGGATGCAGCACATTTTCCCGCCGCCAGCGCACGACGTGTTCCGCAATGTGCCGCTTGTGTACACGCGCGAGATCGACCAGGCCTGCGAGAAGATCCGCAACGCGACGGACGGACTCGGCGTGGACGAGAAGGTGCTGGTGAGGGAGCTGTCCTCACTATCGGCCCGTAAGTGGGCGCTGCTCATCTACCGCTACAAGGACCTCTACCGCGAGGAGCTCAAGGACACGCTGAGTCGCGAGACCGTGGGCGACTTCCGCTTCCTGCTGCTCCTGTTAACCATGCCGCTGCCCGAGGCAGAGGCGTTCCTGCTGGACGTAGCCACGACGGGAAGCGGCACGACCGAGCGGTTGCTGTATCCGGTACGGTATGCAGCTTTCGGGGGCGGCTGTGCTCGAATGAAGGCGTTTGCGGCTATCCCAACTGACCCAATGGCGATTGTGTTCTACTCCAGATTCTTCTGGGACGCACCAACGATGAACTGTCGATGATCAAGTCCACGTACTACTACATTTTCAACCAAGATCTCACGCGGCTGATGCGGTCAGAACTGAGCGGCGACTTCCGCAAGATCATCCTGCTGGCGCTCGATGTGCGTCTTGTCTGAGTTGTTTGCCCGCCCGCACTCTTGCAGTATGTGTATTGTGCGGATCATTCTTACACACCCTCGCTCCTTCGTCTATGCTGTAGCGGTTGCAAGTTGCCTACAATCCCAAGATCCACACGAAGGAGAAAGCTGAGGCAGATGCGGATCTTCTCTACAAGGCCGGCGAAGGTCGCTGGGGAACGGACGAGACCGCCTTCGTAAAGCTGCTGTTCTCCAGCCCGCGCGAGCATCTCGTGCGCATGAACAAGATCTATGAATACAAGTACATCAGCGACCTGGAGGGTGCCGTGCGGAATGAGTTCAGCGGCTACGCGTCCGAGTCCCTCGTGTTCTACGGTGCGTGGGTGTCCACCGGCAAGCTCTTGCTTTCTGCGCAGGCTCAGAGGTAACTGACTCGTTCCTTCTCCCCAAACAGTCCGCATGGCATTGCAGCCCGATGTGGCAGTCGCCAACCTGTTCGAGCGCACGATGAAGAGTCTCGGCACGGACGAGAAGGGCCTGAGCGCTGCGGTCATCCGCTATCGCTGGGTCAAGCCGCTCTTTGAAAACACGTACGAGAAGCTCTACGGGCGGTCGCTGGAGGAGCGGATTCGCACCGACACGAGCGCCAACTATGGCGACTTGCTCGTCACGCTGCTCGACATCCCCACGGAGGCGGACGGCGCAGTGGCGGCCAAGTCCTCCCCTTAGATGCAGCCTCCCCGTCGTCTCACGATCCAGATTGTTGTAGGGTCTGGCGTGAGTGTGCATGATGAAAATGTGCGTTGTACTGTACACTTTTGCAGGAGCGGATTCGTGCCGTATACATAGAGCATAGGCACCTTGCGTTCTGAAAATGCGGGCGTAAACCAAGCGGTTCTGCTCAACAGCGCTCGATATCAGCAGGAATTCGCACCCACTTGCTGTCTCTGCAGAAAAGGCCTAGCATCTATACAGTGCAATTGCAGCATTGCCAAACGCGAAGGATTCTCTTCGTGCTAGGCACGAGATAGAGCAGAGCACACGAGCGCTCGATCTGTCGTGCTCGCGCCAGTGGACAGCGCCATCGACGGTAGCCCGCCTGGCCTTGGAAGACCGCCGACGCGGCCGACGCGGCCGACTGGTGGCAGTCCGACCTCTGATTCACCAGCGCTCGCTGGGTCTTCAAGAGCGGGCGTGCCGGTGCGCGCTGCTTTGTAGCGGGTCAGTGTTTCCTCCCAAACTCACAGCACATCGATTGCAGGTCGTTGGCCCGGATTTGATTGCGCCCCCTCCGGTTGAGGTCCCACTTCGACTTCGCCTTCAATCGGTATCCGATATCCCAGTTTTCGCTCAGATTCAACCTATTTTGGAGCATTTAAACGCTTTTAGGTTTTAGTGACACATTATTTTATCGAAAATAAGAACAAATATATATGCAGTTAATGAACAATATTTTCGTCAGCTCAGAACAACCCTGAATCACGAAGAGTATTCCTGTCAAAGGCCTTGATTTCGATATTGCTACTTCACCAAAACATTTCAACACCAAATATATATTGGCGAGATCGCATAATTCATAATGTATTTTTAGCACATTACAACATATTCAAAGCAGCAAAATAGAACCCATACCGGTACCGGAACGTCAGAAGACACCTTTAAAATCGATTCCTGCCCTAACCGCTACTAGAATGTTGACGCCACACGGGACACGCGCAACCAGCACTCTCGATTTGAGTGTTGATCACTGCAAACCGACCCCTGAAATACCAGCGAAATCGTGTGGCAAGAAATTCAAGAACTGAAGAACGCCTTATTCAACGACATTTTTAAGAAGGCGAACGAATATTACGTGTGTTTGTAAAAATAGTATTTCCACAAAATTATAGTTGAAATTATAACAGTTGGTTTTCTGCCGTTTAGAGGAGTAGGTAACCTGCGCTTTCGCTGTTGAGTTGGAAATACATATTGCGTATATCATGAATTGCTTTGCATGTTAGCTGCACGCTGATCATGACCCTGCAGTTCGTTGGCCATGCACCCAAGCACAGCATCTATTTTTCTGTAGGTTCAGAAGTTTCAGTCAATAGAATGGAGAAGCACCCAGCTGAAGCTGATCGGGAACGTTTGCTGTGGAGATTTGAAGGGTAAGGCTGCAAATCGCTGGCTTTCGCTGCAAGAATTCTGATACAGGATACAGACCGGCGGAAGAAACCCACAGAACACTATTTAAAACTGAGCAGAGGACATTCTGACTGAGACAGGCTAGGCAAGCAAATCAAACGTGCATTTATGTGGTAAGTCAACACTGAAACCATAAGCCTCCTGTTCTGTGGGTCTTTCCACTTCTCCAAAACATTCATACACGTATGCTTTGTGTTAGTAATATTGTCGTTACCGCACAACACCTGGCGCGCTGATGTTGTATTAAAATATAACTAGTAATACCATGTTAGGAGGCAACTAGCGTCTTGCATGTCCATGCGAAGCTGGTCGTTGCAGCGAGAACCCTAGGAAACTGCAGATATTCAGGTGTTTGTGTGGTATATTTTCAGTCTTGCTAAATAATGGAATCAGATGCTTATTTATCTGTTTTGCTAGTATGTCCAAGACGACTCAAATTAATTTTTGGGCGGCTTTTAATTTCTTAGTGAAATACAAAAAGACTTGTCATGGAAGCAACGGATACTTCAGTTTGAGCTCGAAGCGTGGATACTAAACGTTCGTTTGTATGAATAAATATAATCTATTTGATACTTAGTATATCGATACCCAGGAACAATTCCCACGATATTGCAATCTGTAAGTATATTACGTTCACACTTTTTTATAATTCGTTGCTGCTGAAAATCGAACACGGGGGACAAAGTTGTGGATCCAAACTTCACGGACAGTTGCTTTTGACCGATTCCTTCCAAGTACAAGTTAGAACTTCTTTTAAAGTTGGCTTCTCAAGATGAACTTGTACCGGTAGCACAACAACGTGCTCCTCAGCTTCATTTATCTTGATGGCCCACACTCGGATTGTGAACTCCAATCTGTGGCCACAGCCCGAGGGTTGCTCCTGGGTTTAATAGTTTTGTCGTCTCCCATCCATCCATCCATCCATCCATCCACTCAGGATGTTTTTTTAATTGCGCAGCCTGGCGTTTCAGCCAGCCAGTCAATCCATCAGGACGATTACGACGCCACCCCCACATCTTCCATCGCAAGGGCTAGGCCTCAACCCGTAATCGTGTTTGCTCCCGCATCTAAAACGTGGTTGCCCGAATCAACACTTGCGGAAAGTATGCCCTGCGGTCGCAAA
The DNA here is from genome assembly GCA_001712635.2 of Nothophytophthora sp. Chile5. Classification (NCBI taxonomy): domain Eukaryota; phylum Oomycota; class Peronosporomycetes; order Peronosporales; family Peronosporaceae; genus Nothophytophthora; species Nothophytophthora sp. Chile5. The sequence continues at coordinate 15,838 of MBAC02007183.1, forward strand.
GGGCGGAATAGGGTTTTGCAGTTGCACCATCATCCCCTACCCGCACTCATTCGATGGATGGAAGGAATGTTTTCGCGCCGGTCGGTTGAACACAAAGCTTACGCCGCGCTGTACACTCGCCTCTTCCTTCTCTTCTGGCAAGTTGGGCTCTGACTGGCACAATCCATTTTCCCGAGTTGAGCGGAAGCCCTGCCTTGTTTTGCGGGAAACGTTGGACAGATAGAGATAGAGCGACGATAGTGAAGGAAGCATGGGCGGCCTGGGTCTGTTCGAGTCGGAGCCTCCGCTCGTACTAAAGGACCGCGCTTCATTCCTGACCAACAGCACGTGCTGCTCGGGCGTTAGCGGCGGCGTGGACATGTCGATGCTGGACTCCGACGTCATGAGCAACTCGCGCCTCAGCAGTCTGTACGGCGGCGCCGATCGCTCGGGCCACCGGCTGACGATTCTGGAGGAAGACATGGAGTCGGACGACGCCGTCCAGTCGCAGAAGCAAATCCAGAAGAAGCTGTTCGAGCTGCACACCGTTCGCGTGCTGAAGCAGATTCCGCTGCCGGACTGGATGAAGATTTTCGTGCCTCGCGTGGTGCGTCTGCAGACCGGCACGGTGCCGTTTATGGAGTACTCGCGCTCTGAGAAAGGCGAGGTGCGACAACGCCTGATGATCAGTGTATGGACGCGCGTCGACCGTCTGCCGAAGAACAAGCTGTCCATCGACTTTCGCATGCCGGTGAGCCATGAGCACGAGCGTTCGCCCCCTGTCCCCAGCACCGCAGCCTCCAAGGGCACGAATGACAAGGTGTCGCCTGAGAAGTGGATCCTGAAATTCGACACCAAGAGCGAGCGCGACATGTGGGCCAAGCACGTGCAGGACGCGATCGATCTGCTCAGCTGGATCGCCAAGTTCACACTGGGCAGCGTTGTCATGGCTTCGGAGAATTCGTCGATCGTGGAGTGCTTCACGTGGATGGACCGCGGGCGTCCGTCGTACGTGATGAAGTCGATGGAAGCGGCGTCGAAGAAGCAGAGCCACTCGGCTCGCAACGAGATCGAAGTCCACCACATGCTGACGAACTTCTCTAGCCACCCGAACATCGTCGCCCTTCACGACTCCTTCCGCCAGAAGGACATGGCGTATCTCGTCATGGAGAACTGCGCCGGCGGCGACTTGTTCGAGTTCATCAGCCAGAACGGCGGCATGGACGAACACGATGCGAAGATGCTCTTCCGCCGCATCGCCAGCGCCGTGAGCCACTGCCACGAGCACGGCATCGTGCACTTGGACATCAAGCCGGAGAACCTTTTCTTCAAGGTGTCTCCGTCCCAGTTGGACACGATCAAGCTGGGTGACTTCGGGTCGGCGAAGGTGCTGGAGAAGAATAGCGCGACTGGTGGCGCTCTTAGCTGTACCGTGGGCTACGCCGCCCCGGAGGTGCTGGAGAAGGGCGAGGTGTCGTTCGCGGCCGATGTGTTTAGTGCTGGCGCTGTGTTGTACACAATTTTGTGCGGGTATTCTCCGTTCAGCGCGCCGTCCGAGGAAGAGATGCTGGAGAGGACCCTGTCGGGCGAGATCTTCTTCGAGGAGCTGGAGTGGTGGCGCATGAGCAAGGAGGCCAAGGAGCTCGTGGTGCAGATGATGCACCCGGATGCGAAGAAGCGTCCGAGCATGGAAGAAGTGCTGGCGCACGCGTGGTTCCAGAAGTGGTAGTTGTAAGTTATTTCGAGATTAATATTTAAACGCGGCCACCGCTTTAGCGCATTCAATAGATTCCTGAGTTATGAAGTGCAAGTAAGGCTGGGCTTCGTTGGAGCGCTCGCTCATTTGGATAACCCAAATTGGGTTGACGCTTGCATGGAGGGGACAGACACCTCGGGAATCTCATGCGGATCGTTTTTCGCTCATCTGAAGCGGCACGTGAACATCAGCGGGCCGCGAGTCGTGCTGAGGTGACGACGACAGATCTTTCATGACCAGGTGCCTAGACCAGGCCGATCATGCTTCAATGCGGAATGGAGCCGCGCGCTGGTTTGACACTTCAATCCGTGGTGTCCGGTTTCTATTGGTTGGCGATGAGTGCACACAGAAATGCTGCCCGCCCGACACGAATCGGCAGCCGCCGCAAACAACCACGGTGGCGCATTCCAAGTCTCTGTCAGCAGCATATTGCTGTACCGGTTATTTCAGGTTTAAACAAATAGATTTGCGGTATGGTACCGTTTTGCATATTTAGTACTTTCACTTGCATATTAATTGAGAGGATGTACCGGTACCGGTAACCGGTACACCAAAAACGAAAATAATATTGTTTCGCCAAAACAAAATAGACAACAATAACTACCTATTCACATGGCTACATGCGACCAGCCATGTGATCAATTATCGCAGGTCTCCATTTTCTGTCAACAGCTTCATGGGTGTCACTCGTTCAAAGAACCGCCTGGCTCGACACATATCCATGCCGCCTGGGTGCCCGAATGGGGAGATATGCTTGGTCTCCCGTTGACCATTCAATCTGGCTTGCTTGACGTGCATTTTGTCACGAGGATGAAATGAGCTTGTGATAGTGGGGGTGCTAAACCCCGAAGTGAACTCTGTAGAAGCATGACGCCGAAAGTGAGACAACCGCCATCCATTGGCAGCCATCCAGCCACTTCGACTCGGTGTGAATTCGATGCACGGCCGGTCAGTGAAAAGGCGTGTTTGGATGGATAGCCAGTCCTCTGCACAATTGAGCTCACAATCCAGAATGTCTATTTTTTTCAAATTTGTGAAGTTCCCCTGATGTTTGGTGCAGGCGGATAGGCCATTGCGAACTCGTGGTCACGTGTAAAGCAAAGCAGCTTGAAAACGGTATGGTATTGCTTTGGAACGCGTGGAGTATTCGGGCGACAACATTTTTGACGCCAACAGAGATTAGTATCGGCTGTGGCGTTTGGAGACGGGAGGCGGTGCCCTCATGGCTAAACTCACAGATGCACGACGCCACCTGCAGCGACCCGGAGTCCTCCCGGGTGGCGTATAAGAATCCGCGTCCGCAGGTACGAACACGAACATGCATATAACGCGTATGGTTCCCTGATCGCCTGTTTCATTGTCTGAAGGAATCTACGCCAAACGAAAGCTGCTGTATTTTTTTTTAGCATGTGCTCGACAGCTGTAGAACCCAAGCAAACCCAACGACATCTTCAGTTCCAGACGTTACTCTCCATTCCACATCGCAGCTGCCAGCGCAGCCATTATCTTTCCCCGACATGACTTTCAGGTCTCTTGGCACGGAATTGGCGTGAGCATTGTGCGAAGGCAGAGGCGTTTCGTTGTATTAATACACGTAGCGGCGGGCGGATTTTTGAATCCAGGCTTGATTCAGCAGCGCCCATTAACCGCGCCAGCTTTGGATCGCTCTGGGTGGGGACGGCTTTTGGAACATAATCAGAGATCATGAAATGTAGAAGCTCATAATGTTCTAAAATGTGTTTATCGCGCATTGTGGGTTCAGTCAGACCAGTTCCTGGATATTCGCTTTGTGATAGTGGATGCATTCACACAGGAATTAACTTTAGCCGGTTGCACCATACCGGATCATACGATATCTGGGCAACCTGTTGCCAGTCCAAAAATAACGCATGTCGCAGCTGTTTATCACCAGATGGCGGTTTTGGCTACCGTCCCTTCCAAAATGACTACCGAGCGTCCATTTCGACCAGTCCAAATGTTGACTTCCGTGTAGTCAATTGCGTTTTACGTGACAGGGCAGCAAACCTGCCGAATCCCATACCGCAATGCTCTGCTTTTTTGCAAAACCCACATGGCGCCTGCGATAGCCGCGTGGTTTAAGCGCAAAACCTGCGAGACCCTATACCCCTCTGCCTCCGATACAAACGACCACATGTGGCACCGAGCCCTTCCTACCACGGCGGCTTTTGGCGGCACGCGACGCAAAGGGGTGGGGCCGCCGCGAGCTAAATCCGCTCATTCTCCAAACCGCCGCCGACGACGCAAAGCCCCTCCAGACTGCAATCTCCCAGCCACCCGCCCCCAAGATGCGGAAAGAAACCATGACCCACTCCCACACATTCGGCGGCTACGCCGGCGAGCGCCCGATCACGCGCCAGGACCTCAAGCACGCCACGCGCATCGTGGTGAAGATGGGCACCAGCGTCGTGTCCACCAACGGCGAGCCGGCGCTGGGCCGCATCGCGTCGGTGGTGGAGCAGATGTGCATGCTCAAGCGCCAGGGCAAGGAGGTGCTGCTGGTGACCAGCGGCGCCGTGGGCATCGGGCGGAAACGACTGAACAAGCAGATCCTGCTGTCCGCGTCGCTGCGCACCCACGTGCAAGGCAACCAGCAGATGCTGGCGCTGGAGAAGAAGAAGGGCGCCATGGCGGCGGCCGGCCAGATCGGCCTCATGTCTCTGTACGAGACGCTGTTCTCGCTCTACGACGTCGCGTGTTCCCAAGTGCTGGTGACCGCGTCCGACTTCAAGACGGCCAAGAACCGCGCCAACATGCGCGACACGATGCTCAACCTCCTGGAGCTCGACGTGGTGCCCATCGTAAATGAGAACGACGCTGTGAGCGCCTCGCCCGACGGCACGGTCTTCACGGACAACGACTCGCTGGCCGCGCTGGTCGGCGGCGAGATCGAAGCCGACCTGCTCATGCTGCTCACCGACGTGGAAGGTCTGTACAACAAGCCTCCGACCCAGCCCGGCGCCAAGGTCATCTCGCTCTTCCGCCCGGAGAACAACGACTTCAAGATCGGCGAGAAGTCCAGCATGGGCCGTGGTGGCATGGGCGCCAAGATCGATGCGGCGCAGTCGGCCATCGCGCAGGGCGTAAATGCCGTGGTGATCGCCAGCGGCTTCAAGTACGGCGTGGTCACGTCCATCCTCAAGGGCGGCAGCTTCGGCACGCTCTTCGTGGCAAATCCAGGTGTCGAGTCGGCGGATTCGATGTCCGCCGAGGAGATGGCCAACGCAGCCCGTGAGGGCTGTCGTCAACTGCAGGCACTGTCATCGGAGGAGCGCGCAGACATCTTGTTCCGTATCGCCGACGAACTCAAGAGCAACAGCAAGGCCATCTTGCAGGCGAACAAGAAGGATCTCGCGGCGGCGCAGAAGTCCGCGATCGACGAGGGTCTGCTGGCGCGGTTAAAGCTGACGGAGGAGAAGCTGGACACGCTGGCGGATGGCATTCGGAGTATCGCCGATGCGGAAGATCCCATCGGCCGTATGTTGAAGCGCACGGAGCTCGCGTCTGGTCTGATCCTGCACCAGGAGACGGCCTCGATCGGCGTGCTTCTCGTTATCTTCGAGAGCCGCCCGGACTCGCTGCCGCAGATTGCGGCTCTGGCGCTCCGCAGTGGCAACGGGTTGCTGCTGAAGGGCGGCAAGGAGGCCCTGCACAGCAACGCTGTCCTGCACCGGATCATCGTGAACGCAGTGGAGGAGGTGACGAGCGGCAAGGTGAAGAAGGACGTCATCGGCCTGGTGACTTCGCGCGAGGAGATCTCGGACCTGCTGCGCCTGGACGAGGTCATTGACCTGTGCATCCCGCGAGGCTCGGGCTCCATGGTGAGCTTCATCAAGAAGAACACGCGCATCCCCGTGCTCGGCCACGCGGAGGGCGTGTGCCACATGTACATCCACAGCCAGGCCGACGTGAAGAAGGCCATCGAGCTGGCGATCGACGCCAAGACGGACTACCCGGCGGCCTGCAATGCTTTGGAAACGCTGCTCATTGACGAGGCGCTGGTGTCGAGCGGCCAGGATAAGGACATCCTGGTGTCGCTGGAGGAGGCGGACATCAACCTGCACATCGCCCCCAACGCCGAGAAGCTGGGCGTCGCCACGGCCAAGTCTCGCCCGACCGACTCGCTCTCGACGGAGTACGGCACGAAGGACCTGACGATCGAGGTGGTCAGCGGCGTGAGCGCTGCCGTCGCCCATATCAACGAGCACAGCAGCGGCCACACGGAGTGCATCGTGACGGAGGACGCGGCGGCGGCCGAGCAGTTTCAGCAGACGATCGACAGCGCGTGCGTGTTCCACAACGCGAGCACGCGGTTCGCCGACGGCTACCGCTTCGGTCTTGGCGCCGAGGTGGGCATCAGCACGGGCCGCATCCACGCGCGCGGCCCCGTGGGCGTGGAGGGCTTGCTCACCACCAAGTGGAAGCTCGTGTCGGAGAACGGCCACACGGTGTCGCAGTTCTCCAGCTCCAAGACGGACCACCCGCTCAAGTACACGCACAAGAAGATGGCGCTCATCCAGAAGGAGGCCAACGTGGCGCGTCCCAACAGCAGTCGGCTGTAAGCGGAGGACCAGCAGCAAGATGCGCCATGAGAGAGAAGGCCAACGGCACCACTAAGTAGCAAATTAAACCAGCGATTCCTTACATGAGCTGTCCACCTGCTTCTCCGGAGATGACCTGCCGAATATGCAAAGCCCCATCGTGCTCGCCATTACAATATCAACGCTTCGCTCTATCTACCTAGAAGTCGTCCTCGTCGTCCGCGGCCTCCTCCTTCTGCAGCTTCACGCGCTTGCGGCGGTCGCTCTCCTGGATGGCCGACAGGTCGCGCGTGGCTTTGGCGCGCAAGGTGTCCATGTCGTCGGCGTCCTCGGCCCACTCGAGCACGAGGTGGCGGCCGTACAGATGCGAGCTGGCCAGCGCCGAGAAGGCGTTGCGCGCCTCCTGCTCCGTGAGGAACTCCACGAACGCGAAGCCGCGGTGCTTGCCGTCGAACTTCTTGGGCATCCGCACGCGCTTGAGCTGGCCGAAGGCGCCGAAGAGCTCGCGGATCTCGTTGCTCGTGGCCTCGAACGCCACGTTGCGCACGATGATCTTGGACTTGCGGCCCGAGGCCTCCGCGGCGCCGTCGCCGTCGCCGGCCTTGCGCTTCGGCGCCTCCGTGAGCTTCTTCTGCGACAGGATCAGCTTGAGCGCGTGGCCGTCCACCACCGTGCTCTGCAGCGTCTGCAGCGCCCGCTCCGTGTCCTTGGCGGCCACAAACTCCACGAAGCCGAAGCCCATGGACAGCATGCCCCGCTTCGGGTCCTTCCTCCGCGCGACCGTCACCTTGCGCAGTCGGCCGCAGCGCTCGAACAGCTTCTCGAGCGCCGGCTCCTTGGTCGCGAAGTTGAGGTTCTTCACGCACAGCGTGTGGCTGGCGTCGCCCACCGCCGCGTCGCCGTCGTCCTCCACGCCAGGCACCACAGCCGCCGCGGTCTTGATACCCTTCTGCCCCGAAGCTCCGGCCGTCGAAGACGCAGTAGCCGCACGGTCGAACACCTTGACCGGCGCCCACTCGAGGTACAGCGGCACGTGCTGGTACTTCTTGTACGCCAGCGAGCGGAAGGCCTTGCGCGCCTCGGACGGCTCCAGGAACTCCACGACCGCCAAGGTCTTGGACGGCGGCAGCAGGAAGCACCCGATCTCGCCGTGCTTGCGGAAAAGCTGCGCCAGCTCGTCCTCCTCCGTCGTGTGCGGCAGGTTCTTGATCAGGATCACGGTCGTGCTGCGCTCGATCTTCTTGGCCCGAGTCTCCTGACTCGGCTTCTTCACCAGGGCTCCCTCGATAGCGTTGAGGTCCACGCCCTCCCGGGCGAAGAAGTCCTTGTTCTCCTTGACCAGCATGGTCTCGCCGATGGCCAGACGCACGGCCATGTTGCCCTGCTCCTTGTCCATGATCTCGCCGCGCTTCACCCCCATGCGCTCGGCCAGGGAGCCCACGGTGGCGTCTCCGCGGATGAACGACGCGTTCCAGCCCGTCTGCTTCTGCGCCTGCAGCTGGCGCTCCAGCTCCTTGCGCTGCTTGTGCGTCAGGTTGGGATCCGCCAGCGCAGTCTCCGGGTCCAGCTTCTCCGGCTTGGAGCGCGCAAAGATCACGTGAAGTCGACGGCCTTGGAAGGCCATGCCGTTCAGTGTTGTGAGCGCTCGCTGGGCGTCGACAGTGGTGCGGAACAACACGAAGCCAAAGCCCTTGCGACGCTTCGTCTCGTCCAGCGGCATGTGCACTTCCTCCACCGGTCCGTAGGTCGAAAAGAGCTCTTCCAGGTCCTCCTCGACCGCCGTGAACGGCAGATTTCGCACGAACAGCCGCGCCGTGGGCTCGCTGTCGTCATTGGTTGGCACTGCGCCGCCAGACCCCGCGGCTTTGGCCGACTCCGCCTGCTTGCCACCGCCTGCTTTCCTGTCTTCTTGCTCGTTCGCGGAGTCCTCGTCTTCTTCAACGCCTTCCATAGTGCCCTCATCGTCAGAGTCGTTGTCAATGTTCTTGCTCATCTTGGAGCGGAGGAAGTCCATGTCCGACAGCTCCTCTGTCTTCGCACTGCTTCGCTTCTTCGCGCCGCCCTCTCCATCCTCGTGCGACTCCAGCGCTCCAAGATCCTGGTACTCGTCATCGCTGTCCGCCTCCTCTGCGCCTCCCATTTCCTTGGCACTCGCCTTCGCGTCTGCCGGGCCCTGCACGTCGTCGTTGGCCCAGAACTTGGTCTTCGAGCGCGCTTGCATGGTCTCCATGAACTCCTTGAACTCGCCGCTCGCCTCCTCCTTACTGCCACCTCTCTTGGCAGTTGCGGTCTTGTTGTCGGGTGAAGCTTTCTCCGAGGAAGAGGTTGCCACGACGCCAGAGTCCGCCGGGTGCTGCTCCTGATACCGACCGCTCCCCACCGAGTACTTGCTCCACGGCCGCGCGATCTCCTCCGACTCTCTCTGCTCGACACGGAGGCACAGACAACAAACACGCAAAGGCATCGACGTCAGCAATGAGGCTCATCCGATCGCACTGCTCAATGACGCAGCGTCTAGAGAGACAGCAGCTTGGAAGGGTGCGGCGTGTGGACCGGTTCGTACCGCCAGCGCGAGGCGCACGTTGATCTTGCAGGTGTCGAAGAAGGACTGGTGGAAGAAGCCGCGCGCCTGCTCGGCCTGCTTGGCGCTCTTGAAGCCCACGAAGCCGAAGCGGCGAGACTTGGCGCCGTCCTTGGTGCGGATCACGCAGGCATCCGTCACCTCGCCCTGCGCCGCGAAGTGCTCGCGCAGCCGCGCCGTGTCCACGTACGCCGGCAGGTTCTGCACGTACAGGCGCGTGCCGGCGGGCGCGCTGTCGCCGGCGGCCACCGGTTCGCCCGTGCTCGAGACGTTCGCTGCTGCTGCCATCGTCGCGACAATGAGCCGCTTCCAGTCGTCGATGGAGCTCTTCACATGCGCGATGATGTGGGCCACGCCGTTTCCGACTGTTGGATGGCAGCGAAACAAGGGACCGCGTCCCTCATTTATCTTGCAAGCGTAACCCGGCCGTGGTTACGATGTATACAGGCAAACCCTGTCAACTTAATGCCGTCGGTGCACAAGCTTCGCATTAAGTACAGCAGGAAATGTGTTTACTCCGGGAAAACGTTTGTGAAAATGGAAAGTTGAGACAAAAAGCATAAAATATTTCTGCAAAATATAGATACAAATAGAAATAAGCGACCTCATGGTCGAATGCCATAATTGTTCGCACATCGACCCACCTTGTTGGTTATGAGGTTGCGAATGCATTCACGTCCATTCCACAGCACTGGATACGCCTGGAGTCGTCTGGAGTTGCAATGAGAGGCAAAAATCTGCAGTTACTCAACGCTCAACTTGATGCATTAAGTTTGAAATTTGACAGGTATTAACTATGTCCCATAGTTAAGATCAGTGATTAAGGACAACAGAATCTCAGCTAACACGTCCTAAACAACTATTACGCCAATAAGTTAATTCGGCCAGGTTCGTCGGCAGTACTTGCACCTCATCGATGCTGCTTAACTGCATGTGAGGGATTAGAGCAGCTCAGCAGCTAGTCGCCGCACGTCGTTTCATGGTGCGTCATATCATGGTGCTGACAAACTGCTAAATTTAGTCAGTCGATACATCGCTTCTCGGTGCTTCGGTCTGACCTCGTTGCCATAAATAGAGATCATGCCGCCCGTGGTGGTTTTGCAGTCCCAGTCAGCAATGTTCGCTCTAAGCTTAGCATTGCGCATTACGCATTTGTCGTTCGTCGACTATCGCCTCCAAGTCGCCTGGACAGAACGCCAAGGTCCAATTCTCCTGAACCCACGCAAAACACACGATGGCCAAGCGCAAGATGGGGCCGCGGCGCGTGATCCTCTTCCTCGTGAACCTGGCGTCCACGGCGCTCACGGTCTTCACGGGTCTGCGCGAGAACCCGGTGCTTGTTTTACTCACGGGCAAATACGACAACATCCGCTCGCGGTTCATCGAAGGCGGTATCAACTACGACATCATGCGCGACGACCAGCTGAAGCCCGGGATGCTGCCCAACCTCACGGATGTGGGCCAGAATTTCCGCTTCCTCACGGCCCCCACCCGCGGACCCACCAACGTCGGCGCGGATCGCAGTACGTGTCGACACGTGAACTCCATGAACGTCACGCTCATGAACAACCACTACGACGACTTCTGGGGGAAAGGCCCGCGTCGCTCCAACCTGTTCGTGTTCAGCATCTCGGCGCCGCACTGTGAGGTCCTCAACCTCCAACCCCAATGGGTCGACAACTGCAAGCTCCAGTACGGCAATGTGTCAGCTTGTCATCGATACATCCTCGACAATTTCGAAGAGCTGCAGGACAATCGGCCCATCCAAGTCGGGATCGAAGTTGATTTCGGCATGGTGGGCTCGCCCTTTCTCAAGTGTCTGGGTCGACCCGAACGGAGCTTCCAGTACATCACGGATATGGTCTTGATGCAGAAGTACTGGGCTGGAGCCACCTACACCTTGGAGATCCAGACGAGCGAGTGCACGGCGGTGCCTTTGCTCCGCAACAGCGACTGGAAGTGGGGGCTTTTCGAGGTCCAATCGGTGGGGGACACGGCCGACGTGGTGGTGGCTGTTGATACGAGCGGCTGGTTCCCGTGGATCGCCAGTTTCCTTTACGGCACCGTCACTCTCGTGCTCATTGCGACGGGAATCATAACCGTCATCACCCAATCGAAGGTGGTGTACTATATCCCGAACAGGCTGCGGTTCCTGAAAGAGGCCAAGTACCTGCGCTTCCTGCTCCCGTTCATGGGCGTCGCTACCCTGGCATCCGACGAAGAAAACTCCGCCGTGCGTTTCAAAGGCTCGCTCATCACGGCGTCGGATCGGTGGATCAACCACTGGCTCTACATCGCGCTGAGCATCCTGGACGCCATAGTGAGCGTGCGGATGATGTATATCGTCCTCACGATCGGCGCCTGGATGCTCACCATGTCGGCCAATTTCGAGAACTTCGTGTTCACGTGCGCAGCCATCACACGCACCACGTGGCTCATGTGTTTTCTGCATTCGCTGCTGCGACTTACTATGAAAGTGATTGTGCGAGCGCTCCGGCCTTTCAAGATGATCTCGGCCACGCTGCGACACAAGATCGAGTGGTACGTGGACGCCACGACTCTCTTCGTCAGCTACAAGCTCTACAGCATCATGCTGTGTCTGCAGCTCTACCTGTTCTACACTTTCCACGGCTCCATCAGCTTCATGGTCCAGCAGATCCCGTTCAAGCGCGGCGTCTTCGGCGGTTTGGAGCAACTCACGCAGTTCTGGGGCAACGAGATCATCTGCGACATGTTGGTCATTCTGCTTGTGCTCTTGTCCGGTGGGCTTCTCGTAGGCGTCGTCATGCTTCAAACCAAGTTCCGGTACATAGCCAACAACCGAGTGATCCAGAAGCTTCAGGGACGCTACCTCTTCGTGGGCTGGGACGTCTTCTTCATGGCGGAGATATTGGGGATCGACCCCATGAACCCGAATCTCGTGGAAGACGACGTGGCGGTGGCGCACTGTTCCCTGGGGACGCTCATGCAGGTCATGTTCCAGTCCGGACCCAGTGGACTGGTGCACTTTGCGGGCGACTACCTCTTCGAGGGCGGCGCTTTCTCTAGGGAGCCGGTGAAATTCTGCTTCACGGCGAAGAAGGCGCTTGCGATGGGTCTCGTGAAGGGCCAGGGCGGTGTCGGCGTTGCCTCCACGTTGCCCAAGACGATGAATAAGCACACCGTCTCGGCTTCTAACAGAAACCTCTTACAAACACAACCGACGGAGAATCTGAATGAAAACGAAACGGAGGACCAGGTGGACAAGCTGCCGTTCGAGCACAAGAGCCTCTTCGACCGCAAGCTCCAGATATTCGCCGAGGGTCGCTACGGCCGCCTTCTGCTGGTGGATGGCAACGAGCCTGGCCGCTTCACCAAGAACGAAACGGGGCAGCTGGAGTACACGGTGCGCGACGCTCTGTCGTACATGGGCATTCCGGACATCAAGCATCTGCTAAGTGCCTCCAAGAAGCTAAAC
>MBAC02007194.1:0-30219 GCA_001712635.2 Nothophytophthora sp. Chile5
GTAACATCGTCTGTAAAGCGAGGGAGGCCATTTGGAGGCTCCAAAATGGCCGCTTTTTTCACTGCTTTTGGTTCATCCAAGTTTGATATAAGTTACTTGACTTTCGAAACGGATACCTACTGTCCTGCTTCATTTCAGATCGGAGGAGCCAACTTCGGGGGTTTTGCGCCGACATCCATTGATTGCTTGACTACATGTACACTTTCTGTGTCAATTGGCATCATCATTTCGAATCGGAATAGTCCACTACTGTTTTTTCTGCGCCGAACACCCAACTGCAAGTACACGACTTGCCCTTTCCACGGGCTCTTTCATCTGGTGTTTCAATCAGCATTATTACCAGCTCCATTCCTGCAGCGAGGGCAGTGTCGGCACCGCATTACTATGAGATGTACTCTGGGTATTTGTCCCCGACATCGAGGAGCTTGACCACAAGCATGCCATGGATACACGCACACGGGTAACGTTATTGAGAAAGCGGGAAAGCGGTTGCCTTTCTTTCCATGACCCGAGCTTACCACGTCATTATCGTGGAAAAGTATGGCCACAAACTAACTTTTAGTTATTTTGTGGATCACGGTACACATTCTATACCGGTATACCGCTTCTTGTCGCATGCCAGCCTTTTGAACTGGCGTGCTTTAGTGTCCTCCACATACATTTCGGGCACATCCAATGAGGAACGATCGATCGACAAGGGGGGAGCGGCATAATAATCCCGAAGGCGACGAAGGAGCTTCAAGCTGCCAGGCGCATTCGTCCCCCTCGCGTCTTCCCGTTACGAATTGAGCACCAGCCGCGTCCCCCGTCGATCCGCACCACCCAAGGCTTGCGGTAGAACAACGGGCGTGCTGCACCCTAAACGCCTTCTCAGTTAAAGAAGGAAGGCGGCCATGGAGTTCCTCGCCGAGGAGAACGATTGCGGCCAGACGCTGCTGCGCCTCGTGAGCCGCGGAAGCGCCATCATCGCCGAGCTGCTGCGACTGTCGAACAACATCCCAGGGTGCGTGCATGTCGTTACGCCATGCGTTTGGGTCTGAGCTGTCTGTATACATACACCGATGGGTGGATCTGCATTTGGCTAATGCTGTTTGCTGTTGTTGCGCTTTCGCCACTGGGAAGGGTGTTCATGGGGCCGTCGCACGTGGAGGACCCGGAGCAGCTCAAGTACTTGAACATCCTGTTCGACTTTGCGTACTTGAAGAACCCCGAGGACTTTGAAAACATGGTCAACAGCAACACGGTACGCCTCCGTAGCTTTTCATCGATGTAGTATGTTCTGCGCTACAAACCTTCTGCTGCTTCTGCTAATTGACCCATGTGTATGTCGCTCACGGTGTAGGAATTGCTGGATGTGGACGACGAGTTCATGGATAACCACGAAGACATTCTCGATCGGTTCTACCAGCTCTTCGATGGTGTATACAAGGTCCGTATGCCTACCGACTCCAGCGCTTGCTTCCTGATACAAACGTCTGCATTCTAGCGATAAGAGCCCCACCTCACCGTTATGACTGTGACTCTGGTATCTCTGCATGCCACTATGTGAACAGTACATCAGCGACTACCTGGAGTTCCTGGACAATCTGGAGAAAGGGTTCTTCATCCAGCACACGCTGGCCAACATCTTGCTGGACACCGACGGGGCGCAGCTCATGTGTGAGGCGCTCTATCTATACGGCGTGATTCTGCTGCTGTTGGACCGCAAGATCCCCGGCCCGACGCGTGAGAAGATGGTCATTGCGTTCTTCCGCAGCAAGGGCGAGTCTGCTCTGGAGAACATTGACGAGGTCTGCAAGCTGTGCCGTGTAACTGGGTATCTTCCCGGCCAGCCCAAGCCAGCGCAATACCCAGAGCGGTATTTCAAGCGGTTCCAGCCGCCCGAGGAGGTCGTGAGTATGGTGATCGGCAAGCTGCAATCCGATGACGTGTATCTTCAGGAGCCCAGCTTCCCACACCGCACACACCGCTCCACTCGACTCGCGGGTCAGGCGTCCATGCTGTTTGTGATTCTGTTCTTCGCGCCGGACATCCTCATCCACGAGAAGGCCAGCATGCGCGAGATCGTGGACCGTCACTTCAACGACAACTTCATCCTGACCACGTACATGGGGGCGGTAGCCGACCTGTCGTTGGAGTGGGCGGCGTATCCCGCAGCTCGCTTGGCCCTCGCGAACACGCTGGAACCGTCCAACATCGCGCACATCACCAAGAAGAAGGCGCAGCAAACGCAGCGGTCCATTGAAGAGCTCAACTACTTCCTCACTGAGGGCGTTCTCACCGAGATGTACGTGCTGGAGAACCTGGATCCGCTGTTGAACTGCATCCGCAATGCCAATGTGACGGTTCGCTGGACCATGATGCACTCCCGCACGCAGCCGGTGATCCCCATGATGGCCAACTCAACGGCTCAGCGCGAGATCTTCGACAAGGGCACAGACCCGGACAAGCTCATCACTCTGTTGCTCAAGGTTTCGCAGTTGGAGTGGAAGCTCAAGCAGATGTTCGTGGCGTTGTTGGCCAGCAAGGAGAACCGATGGCAACGCTGTATGAAGGAGACCTCGGAGCGCATGGAGGAACTCAGCGAGTACTTCTCAGGAGAGAAGCCACTAACGCGTGTCGAGCGCAACGAAGATCTCATGAAGTGGTTCAAGGACCTGGCTGAGAAGGTGAACAGCCTGGATTACGTCGACCACGTCAAGGCAGGGCGTCGCATCAAACGATTGATTGAGGCGCTGGGTCACGTGGAGCAATTCGACCAGATCGACACGAATCTACAGGTGAAGGCGTATCTGGAGGAGTCCCGCGAGTTCCTCACGGAGATGGTGCGTACTGTGCGTATCCGGGACGAGGTCATGGGCATCATTGAGAATGTATCAGACCTGTCGTATGCCTGGGAGATCATCAACGACTTCATGAAGATCCTCCATCAGCGTGTGAAGAACGACCCGTCGTCGGTCATTCTGCTGCGCGCCGTGTTCCTCAAGCTGGCCTCCATCCTGGACGTGCCGCTCACTCGCATTCATCAATGCGGCTCCGAGGACGTGATCTCCGTGGCCGAGTACTATTCCGCAGAACTGGTGGATTACGTGCGTCGCGTGATGGAAGTGATTCCGCAGAGTGTCTTCCGCATCTTGGCGGGGATCATCAAGCTGCAGACGGACCACATGAAGCCCATCCCGGTTAAGTTCGAGAACACGTTGTTGAAGAACCACGCGCAGCTGAATGAACGCTATCGACTGGCACGGGCGACCAACGAAGTGTCCAAGTACACGGAAGGCATTCTGGCCATGAAGCGCACGCTGCTGGGCATCATCGAGGTGGATCCTCGACAGGTGCTGGAGGACGGACTGCGCAAGGAGCTGGTCTACCGTGTGTCGCGCGCCTTCCACGACGTGTTGATCTTCGAGAAGAACACGTCCGAGGAGTGCAACGAGATCTTCGTGAACCTGGCCTCGAACCTGGACGCCTATCGCCTCTCGTTCGAGTACATTCAAGATTACATCGGCATCTACGGCTTGCGCATGTGGCACGAAGAGCTCTCGCGCATCATCAACTACAACGTTGAGCAGGAATGCAATCGGTATCTGAAGAAGAAGGTGTACGACCGCACGTCTCAGTACCAAAGCCGTGCGATCCCGATCCCGCGCTTCCAGCCGCCGTCCGGTGACATGAGCATCAACTTTATGGGTCGGCTCATGCACGCGCTCTTCATCATGACGGATCCTCACATGACTATCTACTCGCCGCAATGCATCGGCTGGTTCTCGGATGACGGCAAGGAGGTGTGCGGCATCGGCGCATTCTCGGTGTTGCACAAGAGCGTGGGGCTATTGGGACTCGCGGGTCTGGACCGCATGCTATCGTTCCGGATCGTTCACACGCTGAACAACTTGGTCAAGTTCTGGGGCTCGGCGGTCACGCCCTACTACCCGCTATTGGATCAGCTCTCGGCAGCACTCGTGCCCGAATGGAAGCTACCGGAACACTCGACGAAGCTCTACGATGCTGCGCTCAAGAAGGTGGAGAAGATCATGAGCAAATTGCTCAAGGCCGTGCTGATCATCGGGCAGGCTGCGCTCATCCGACGGCAGATCTCGAGCGAGCTGTCGTTCTCCAGTCGCTTGGATGCGAACCTGCTGGCCACGACGCTGGATACGCTCAACATTTCGCTGCTGAACGACATCCGAGCGCACTACCGCGACCCGAAAAGCAAACCGTACCCGGGCAACGACGGCAACCCCGTGCTGGTGGAGCTGAACAAGTACCTGGAGAACACGGGCGCCAACGATCCGTTCCAGAAGATCTACGTGACCGTGGCGGAGCCCATGGAAGGACTCGCGGCCATGTTCATGCTGTTCGTGGTGGCCTATATGCCCAAGCTCCAATACGACCGCAACTTCGGCGCCCTCGGCCGCGTGGGGAAGAACCCGATCGACGGCGAGCCGCTGCTCGTGGGCATCCTCACCATCTTCAAGCAGTTCCACCCGTCGTACACCGAGAAGTTCCTGGCCTACCTGGGTCAGTTCCTACGCACCAAGGTCAACGACATCTTCGCCGACAAGGCGGACAAGAAGGGCAAGGCCTCGGCGCTCCCCACGGAGCTGCCTGTGGACGTGGTCAACTCGCTCATCTTCATGCTGGAGTTCGCGCGCTGCGCCAAGATCAAGCGGAGCGTATTGGACGGCCATGTACCCGCCTACGTCTTCGACGCCATCCAGCTCAAGTAGCAGACAGACGGCAGGTCTCCATATCTACATGATACGTCCGTATACATACATACATAGGCAGGCAGATCGCCAACCAGCGGAAGAGGAGCGAAGCAAGAGCGTCTTTCTTGGATGAGGTATCGATCTGTCTCAACTTGAAGCTAGCATGTGTCACTAAAATGAGTGTCACTTTAATCCGAACTTAGTGGTGTACGAACTTAACCAGCCAACTTGAGGTGCAGAATGGGATTGGGGAGCAGAAGCAAAAGCACGCGGCAGAATGAGCGAACTGGCGACCCCGAGCGGCTACAAGGAGCCCACGCGCGCCATCTTCGTGCAGCGCGACCTGCGCCACTTCCTCGGGTCGCAGGTGGGTCTTATTAATAGGCCGAGGCAGGCCGAGTCTCTCCTCAATCCTGTGCGGCGTCAGCTGTTGCCAGGAGTTCTCTACCTTGGAGAAAGGGCCAGCCAACCACGAACGGAACGTTAACTTGCTTTGGTGGCACTGGCGTGTGTTTTACGTGTGCGAATGCGGCGTGTTAGGCCCAGCAGATGGTCCTGGTGTTCGTGAAGCACCTGAACGAGAGTGTGAAGGGGAAGCGCATCTCCAGCGACTATGAAGTCTCGCCCGTACGTTTTCACGAAGGGAAAGAACCCCGTGCTTGCTTCTTGTGCTGGTCATTGTGGTGTTGTAACTGATGGAGGCGCTCCTTATTGCTTGGTTGTTGGTATTTGATCGACCCATGTAGAACGTGTTGAAGGCGGTGGACCTGGTCAACGAGATCAACTCGTGGGTCGATGAGATCCCGCCGATGCAGCAGCCCATGCGCTTCGGTAACAAGGCCTTCCGCACGTTTTACGATCGAGTGGTCGAGGTACGTGTCCCGTTTTGTACGCAACGTGCCCGTGTCGATGATGTTGCTTGCTTGTCCCGTATCTAATTCACCTCTCTTTGAATCCCCGTTCTTGCCGGAGCAGCGGACGCCCGCGATGCAGGAGGCGATGCTCCCAGAGGCTGTGCGTGGCGCCGTCATAGAGTTGGCCGCATACCTGGACGACTCGTTTGGCAACCGCGTCCGTATCGACTACGGCACGGGCCACGAAACCAGCTTCATCGTGTGGATGTGTACGTGCCACAAGTTCCTGAATGCGACTTGACCTGAATGGAGGAGGGATAGTGTGCCTGTAGCTCATGTGCTCTCTGAGTCTGTGCTGACCTTGTATCGGGGCTGCATGCGGCTATGCTGTGCATGCGTTTTCAGGTTGTCTGTACAAGATCGGCTTCTTCACGCAGCAGGACTTCCCAGCTCTCGTGCTGCGCTTGTTCGTCACGTACCTGGCGTTGATGCGTCGCCTCCAGAAGCTGTACATGCTGGAACCGGCGGGCTCGCATGGTGTCTGGGGACTGGACGACTACCACTGCCTGCCGTTCTACTTCGGCTCGGCTCAACTGATCGGCCAGGAGGAGATTCTACCCGAGAGCGTGCACGACGACGCAGTACTGCAGGCGCACCACACGGAATACCTGTACCTGGATGCGATCAAGTTCATCAAGGAAGTGAAGGCGGGCTCTCCGTTCGCGGAGACCTCGCCCATGTTGAACGACATTAGCGCGCTGCCGACCTGGGAGAAAACCAACGGAGGCATGCTTAAGCTCTATGAGGGCGAGGTGCTCAAGAAGCTGCCAGTCATCCAGCACCTGCGTTTCGGATCGCTGTTCCCGTGCACTTGGACTCCCAGTCACGATGCCGAAGACGGGTCCACCTACATCCCCGTGAGCACACACCCGGGCACAGGCGTGCGGGCGCCCAACTTCGACCTGGAGGGAGTGTCCGCCAAGGCGCCTTGGGTCGCCGTGGAAGACCTCGCGGCCGCTAAAGACACCCAGATGTCCCCGTTGCGCCATACCAAGAAGCATCTGGACCAGTGATCTGGCGGTGGCAAGGCAAGGCGAAGCACGCCGTCCACGGGGACGACGCTGGACGTGATCAACAGGGGCGGGGATTGGATTCCCCTGCCGACGGGTGAGTGCCTGCCTGCCTGCCTGCCTGCCTGCCTCTGTTCAAACTGATAAAATGGTGGAAACTGTGTTTTATCACTGAAATGTTATTTTATGTTTTATCGTTTTTATCAGGTGAGGCGCGGTTTTTACTTGGCAAAATGAACATGTGCGCCTTGTGATTCTCCGTGATTCCTCCTTTGCGCGTGTGTGCTCGTTCTGTTTGTTGCTGTGTGTTGTTGTGGTCCCAAACTTGGAGTCCAAGCAGTGTCGCTGGTATTGGTCTGGAGCCGCCCGGTTCGGAGTATGATGTTTGACAGGTGAGCGGGCGAAACCTGGCCGCCGCCAGCCAAGATGGGTTCGTTTGCCACGTCGCCTGCGTCGTCTCAATCACGTGTTCGTGTTCATGTTTCACTCACTGACTGGTGGGAGGGGAAAGGGGGCTGGGCTCTCGCCGTTAGGACCTTTGAGGGTTGCTCCGTGGCCAGGCGAGAGAACTCCGTGGTCCTCGAGCTCGCTCGACCGAGCATCGAAACAGACGTGATGGTGAACAAGAACAGCCCCGCTGCTTCGCCTCGGCCAGCGCAACGGAAACAGAGTGAAGGTCGAGTCATTTCGCCACGTGCGCGCCACAACACAACGCTGGATGGCCATGCACCAGAAAACAACCAACACGAAATACTTGGTGCAGCCAGCCAGCCAGCGATGACGAGCGCAAAATACAATTGGGTTTTCGACCATTGAAACGAGAGGAGTCTCGAGTGCAGCCAAGAGCGTTACGAACAGCGGAGATGCGATGCAGCACAGGACAAGAAAGAGGGCAAGCGAGGAAGGAAATCGTTCGCGTCGACCGCGGAAATCGAGTTTAGCATGGTCGACGTGATCACTCTGTTCGCGCCTCGTGCAGGATGTTTACGAGGGGTGTCAGACAAGGCAAGGCAGAAGCGCTCGACGCACGGCAAAACAAGTGATCTCGCTTGCCTTCCAGTCCACCTGACGGATCCGCTCCTTTCCGGAGCAAGATATGCATCCTACGACTGTCGATCGAGCAATAGCACGTGTGCTTGCAGAGCATACGCTCACATACGCTCACACCACCAACCTATTACACCTAGGATATCGCGCTCTATCCCCCAGGCTGAGCCAGCTACCATCCTGCTTGCCTGTCTACAAATCCAGGAAACCTGACGTCCCATCAAACAGAGACCGCAATCGCTGGACATTGCAAGCGAACGGACGCCAGCAGCGAGCATGCAATCGCTCTTCCTCGCCAGCCGCCAGTCATTTCTACAGACCAGGACAGCAAGAGCGCGGCCCGGGACGCGGAGATGCAGGCAGCGGAAGGCCGGCGCCAGCCAAACCAACCATCGCGGGAGGGAGGAATCTGTCGCTGTTTCCTTCGCCAACAGTCGCCCGCCACGTACCCCTCTTGACAGCAAATCCTGAAAAGGCAGAGCTGATGACGTCGTCGTCGTCGCGCCTTGCTCTTGCTCACTCAGCTGGACAGGATCGGGCCGTTTTTTCCGTTGAACACTTATCACCTGAAGAAATCAATACCCCGCCACAACTGATGGATTCGGCGACAATTTGCATCTTTCCCTGCCAAAGCAGTGCTGTCCTGGCGCATCTTCCGCGAAACCCGAGCCAAGAGGCAACGCCAATATGAGATGATGGCACCAGGGCGGAGTCAATCATAGACCAAGCCGAACTTCAATGCTCCTGGACTTTGTCACCACTCGTCTCCTTCTGGTCGCTTGGGTTCCTTCCGCAAGCTTTTCCCCAAATTAGATGGGATATGACTGCGTGTGTGGACCAGAAAGAAACGGCTCCGCGGTCGGTAGTAGCTGCTCTGTAACGGAAGCAAGTTGACAGTAAAACTGTCGGGATTTTCAGCACGGATGCCAACATATTCTTTCTCCACCGAGAATTGGCAATGCAGGCGCGCTCTAAAGCACTGCCAATATTCACGGCAGCAGCTGCTGGCAGGTAAATAGCTGACAGGCTCGGTCGTCAGCACTTGCACCCTTGCAAAATTAACTTCCTTCGCAAACCGATCCGGTCCAAGATTTATCATGTTCGACGGTTTCGATCTCGATGGTGGGAACATAGCGAAATATTACCAGCCGTTTTTCGATCGGAGCGTAATCTACACGCGAAAGTTACTCTCCACCTCAGCGGTGTTGTAGTTTACGGGTTGATTTGACGTTACGGTCTTGTAGCCAATCGTTTGAGACTTTCCGAGGTCGAAACAAATGGCCACCATCGTCTTTTCGCACGGGAAGGCGGAATCTCCTTCCTGAAACAACCCAGGCGAAAGGCACCGGTACCTTCATTTGTACTAAACCTCGTATGGGATTCCGAGAAGACTACATACGGTACGGTGTTAAATATCCACGCCACGCCAACACTTCCGAGCTGAATTTTCGATGGCTTCTTCAGGAACTCGACTGAAGGGATTCGATTTAGTTCGGCTCGTATCATACGCACGCGACCCCTGCTGGGCCTGGCGACTTTCCTCATACGCCACAGGAAGGAGCGTGCGTTTTCCCCTTCTTGGCGAATGCGTTGCAGGTGCCGCGACACTGCGGGGCGAGCCACCTGATTCCTCGCGCTGGGAACCTCCGCCTTTTCGCAGGTTAAACGAGATTCAGTGGACAACAAGAGCGGGGACATGACGCAATGCGACTGGAGTGATTGTCGCACAACAAGCATCGTGTTGTGATTCACGGAGAGTGGGTCGTATGCGAAAAAGGGCCATTCCTTGCTAAAGAAATGGAGCCACTCCCCCTACCCGCCCAAACGCACAATTTTGGGCCTGCCCAGCCCCTTCGTTGGGTTGTTTCTCGGCGAGATACCCCGCAGACCTGCTAAAAAGAATACGTTAGGCGTGCGCGGCACCCAAATTTGAACTGAACTCTGGAAAAAAGGAAAACTAAGACTGGAAACTGAATGTTAAACCAAACCCCTCAAAACCCAGAAACAAGCCAGTGGCCAGCTGTCTTTTTGCGGCTTTTCCTGTCGCTTGTCCCGCTGGCCCTCAACACCCAGGATATCTTTGCGCGAAACGACACGCCGTAAACTACAATGTAACTTACGGCGTCCTCCCCCTCCCAGATTGCCTTGTCGCTCCTCTCGTTCGCCCTCGCTGACTGGCCACCAGCGGTTGGGTTGTTCGTTGGGCGATTGCGAAAGGGAGCGGGTTGGGGGTTTCACTCTTGAGTGGCGGAGAGCGCGACTTCGGGCGAGCGGGCGGGTCGCCAGCCCTGTCGCCCCTCGATTCGCCCCCGCACTCCGACCGACTGCCGCTCTGCGCTCTGCGCGTGGGGAATGGAGGGCTTCATTTCGGAATTCACTCCGCCGAAGCTAAGCCGAGCGCCTTCGCTGTACCCAAGCCAACTGCCCCAAGGAAGAACAGTTCATTTGAGTACCATGGCTCCGTACGCTCCCACCGACGGCATCAGCAAGCTCGCCATCGACCAGAGCAAGCACTTCACGGAAGCCCTGAAGGAGGCGCTCAAGGCCTCGGCCGACCAGCAGAAGGTCGCGGCGGAGAAGGTCTCGGAGCTCGTCAACTCGGACAAGGAGATCAACCTGAGCGTGGTGTCGCAGCAGCTGCGTGAGGCGCTGAGCGGCAACGATGCGGACGCCAAGATCGTGGCCTGCTACGTCGTGGACGACATGATGCAGAAGTTCGCCGAGCGCGTGGAGGCGTACTTGGCCCCGCTGCTCTCCATCCTTCTGGACATGCTCGCGGACAAGAAGCCTGCGGTGCGTCCGGTGGCCGAGGAGGCTGCGCTGACCGTGGTCAGCTCTGTGAACAAGAACTTCACCATTCGCGTTCTGCCGATCCTGTTCGCTGGTCTGGAGCGCACGAAGAAGTGGCAGACGAAGAAGGGTTCGCTGGACCTGATCGCGGAGCTGTCGTCGGTCGCGCCGTACCAGGTGGGCCGCTGCCTGCCGGACATCATCCCGCAGGTGACGGACTGCATGTGGGACACGCGCAAGGAGGTGAAGGTGGCCGCCATCGAGACGATGACCAAGGTGTGCAACGTCGTGGGCAACCAGGATATTGAGCCGTTCATCCCCGCGCTTGTGAGCTGCCTGGCGAACCCCACTGAGGTGGCCGAGT
Organism: Nothophytophthora sp. Chile5; assembly: GCA_001712635.2. Taxonomy (NCBI): domain Eukaryota; phylum Oomycota; class Peronosporomycetes; order Peronosporales; family Peronosporaceae; genus Nothophytophthora; species Nothophytophthora sp. Chile5. The sequence continues at coordinate 10,838 of MBAC02007194.1, forward strand.
GCACGCACAAGCTGGCCTCGACCACGTTCGTGAAGACGGTGGAGGCGCCTGCTCTGGCTATCATGGAGCCGCTGCTTCTGCGTGCGCTGAAGGAGGGTAAGACTGCCGTGAAGCGTCAGGCCGCTGTGATCATCGACAACATGTGCAAGCTGATGGACGACCCTGCTGAGGCTCAGCTGTTCATCCCGAAGCTGCTCCCTGGTCTGAAGAAGATCATCGAAACGGTCGCCGACCCGGAGTGCCGTGAGGTGGCTGGGCGTGCCCACGAGACTCTGTTCGTTGCTGGTGGCTCCATGGAGGTGTCTGAGGACGAGCTGAAGGTTGACTACGCGAGCATCCACGCTGTGGTGGTGGAGTCGATTGCTGCTGCGCCGGCGGCCGTGAAGGCTGAGATTGACAGCTTCACGGTGGACTTCGTGACGGGCATTTGCTTCTTCCTGGTGGTTGGCCGCAACTTCAACAAGACGATCTTCGAGAAGCAGATCGGCATGTACTTCAAGGCGTTCATGAAGTCGGAGGACATCAAGCCTCTTGCGAACACGATCCGCGACCGCTGCTTCAAGGAGAACAAGAGCATCTTCATTGAGGACGTGGACTGCGACGAGGGCATCCCGGACCTGTGCAACTGCGAGTTCTCGCTTGCGTACGGTGGTATGATTCTGCTGAACAACGCGCGTCTTCGCCTGAAGCGCGGTCACCGTTACGGTCTGTGTGGCCCGAACGGTTGTGGTAAGTCGACGCTTATGCGCGCTATCGCCAACGGCCAGCTGGATGGGTTCCCGTCGCGTGAGGACTTGAAGACGGTGTTCGTGGAGCACAACCTGCAGGCGTCTGAGGCCGAGCTGTCGGTGGTGGACTTCATCTTGTGCGATGAGGACCTGAAGAACACGCCTCGCGACGAGATCGTGGACACTCTGGCCGGCGTCGGTTTCACTGCTGAGATGCAGGCGCAGGCCGTGGGCACGCTTTCGGGCGGTTGGAAGATGAAATTGGAGCTGGCCCGCGCCATGCTGCAGAAGGCCGATATCCTGCTGCTCGATGAGCCGACGAACCACTTGGATGTGAAGAACGTGGCGTGGCTGGAGAACTACCTGGTGAACCTGCCGAACGTGACGAGCATCATGGTGTCCCACGACTCTGGCTTCCTCGACACGGTGTGCACGAACATCATCCACTACGAGACCCGCAAGCTGAAGACGTACAAGGGCAACCTGTCGAAGTTCGTGGAGGTGAAGCCGGAGGCTAAGGCGTACTACGAGCTGGAGGCCGCCACGTTCAAGTTCACGTTCCCGGAGCCTGGTTTCCTTGCTGATATCAAGAACAAGGGCAAGCCGATCATTCGTCTGACGAACTGCACGTACACGTACCCTGGTCGCGAGAAGCCGTCTATCAACAACATCTCGGTGACGTGCGCTCTGTCGAGCCGTATCGCTGTGCTTGGGCCGAACGGTGCCGGTAAGTCTACGATGATCAAGATGCTGACTGGTGAGGTCGAGCCCACGACGGGTACGCTGTGGAAGCACCCTTCGATGCGTTTCGCGTACGTCGCTCAGCACGCGTTCCACCACATTGAGGACCACCTTGATGACACTGCGAACCAGTACATCCAGTGGCGTTTCCAGTCTGGTGAGGACAAGGAGCTGCTCGCGAAGGAGACGCGCAAGCTGTCGAAGGAGGAGAAGGAGCACTACAAGAAGCCTGTGAATTGGGAGGGGGAGAAGCGCGTGCTGGAGGAGATCGCGTCGCGTCGCAAATTCAAGAAGAGCTTCGAGTACGAGATCAAGTGGGATAAGCTCCCGGTTGACGACAACTCGTGGATCCCTCGCGAGAAGCTGGAGCGTTGGGGCTGGGACAAGCTGCTGCAGATCGCGGATGACCGCGAAGCTGCGCGCGCCAACCTGCAGGCGCGGCCGCCCACGGCCATCGCCGTGCAGAAGCACCTGGACTGCTTCGGTCTGGGCGCCGAGTTCGGTACCCACTCGCGTATGCGTGGTCTTTCGGGTGGCCAGAAGGTGAAGGTTGTGCTGGCTGCTGCCATGTGGCTGAACCCGCACATCCTTGTGCTTGATGAGCCTACGAACTACCTGGATCGCGACTCGCTGGGTGCTCTGGCGACTGCCATCAACGAGTTCAACGGCGGTGTGGTGATGATTTCCCACCACAACGAGTTCACGTCGGCGCTGTGCCAGGAGACGTGGAACGTGGACAACGGTTTCTGCAGCATCGACGGGCAGCAGATGGAGGACAAGACCAAGATCGAGCAGAAGGACGAGGAGGAGACGATCGACGCGTTCGGCAACGTCCAGAAGACGAAGGTCAAGCGCAAACTGACCCGCAAGGAGAAGAAGGCCAAAGACAAAGCCAAGAAGGAGGCGGAGGCTCGCGGCGAGTACTGGAGCGACTCTGACGAGGAGTAGAGCGGCTTCGACTTCGCGCCCACGATCCATCTCTTTGATTGATACCTTATTTTTTAGCTTAGACGACTCTTTTGATGTGGTATAGAGTGACTTGGACGAGTTAGAGACTGCGAATTCCAAAATGCATCGATATCTTTGCAACCAGACGTCTTCTCTTCGTTCAAGTGCAGCGATTCAAGGTCCAACTCGACGATGGCCTTGCACAGCAGAATACGGGGGGGACACATTGCTGGCGGTCACACGGCTGCCTCAACTCGTGCTTCTTTAACAGGTGCAAGCGCTCTACTGTTCCCTGTCGACGACGAACGTGACGATATTTTTCACATGAAGTCTTAGGAAAAAGGCGAATCAATCGTTATAGTTCTTGCGGAAGAACACGTGAAGACTGTTGTCTGCTTTCTGGATGGAGGTGGAAGCTCGAGGCAACGCACGCTTTCTTCTCTTCTTGCTCGTCGACGTTCGCACTGATGACGACGACGAGCGTTCTCCGAGGACACACGCATCCATGTGTGCGTTCACCGCCAGGTTCTTCCGCGCGTTGAGCAGCTTTCCACAGATCGGGCACGGATAGAGCTGCTCCTGGTCCTCCTCGCCTGTGTCAGAGTTGCTCCCCGCATCTCGATGGGGAGTGAAAGCTTGCAGTGTACTGCGTTTCTTCGACTTCGTGGCGTCTGACTTTCCCAGCGAGGACGCAGACGGCGAGTGCTTGTCCAAGACGCACACATCCATGTGCGCGTTGACCTCCACGTTGCTTCGCGCGTTGAGCAGCTTGCCGCAGATCGGACATGGGTGAAGGTGGTCGTGGTCGACGGTCCCGTCGCCACTGATGCTCGCTTTCGAGAGGAAGGTCTCCATAACACTCTTTCGTGTGACGCCGAGATGGACGCTTGGTCGACTGCAAACACCAGCGTCTGGAAGAGCGCCAGTCGCAGCGTCGTCACTGTGTCGGATCTCCGTCAACGCACCTGATTCCGTCGCTGTCGCGGAGTCGGCAGCCATCGGTTTAGCGAACTTCTTTATGACCAACTGCCGCTTCTTGCTCTCTCCGACGGCCAGAGAGGAGTTTGACTCGGCACCAGTGGGGGTTGTATTGTGATGGCGTGGCACCAATGCAGCAGCCCGCACACCCATGAGTCGCAGCGTGAGAGGCAGCTCCCGACGCAGCAATTCAACGGCGTGGGCATACAACTCGTCCGCGGTAGACACCGCCGCCACAAGAGAGACCGATCGGGAGCGCACTGCAAAGTCTGTGCTCTTGAGCTTGAGCGTCACGTTCTTGCCAGCCCTGTTGGCGGCCTGTAGGTCTTCTGCGAGCTTGGTGCACATCTCCAGGCACTTGGCCTCCAACTGCTGCGGATCGCTCATGCTGCGGAACGTGCGCTCGCAACTGAAGCTCTTGCGTTCCTGGCGCTCGCGGCGTTCCTGCAACCCCAGCGACGTCCGCAGTAGCCACGACGCTGTCTTCTCGGAAAATAGGTGGAAGAGCTTCCCACGTTGTGCGAATAGCTCGCCGCCGGTGTGGACGTCCAGCGCTCCACCAAGCGTCTTCTCCATGACCTGGCCAATGCCGCCGATCTTGCGGACGGGGAGCTCGCGGATGAAGCCCACCACGCGTTCGCGCGTGAATGGCAACGCGTACTGTCCATTGGGTTTGTTCATGTCTGAGCAAATCTACATAGCAACACCTGCGTTAGCCATATTGATTTGAATTGGGTCAAATAATAGAGGGAAAGAGCACTGCTGTACCTTGGCGATCATGGCGTTGACAGCAATGCCGGCACTGGCGGTCAGCTGTGTGCGTTCGAAGATCTTCTGGCGCAATTCGCGCACAATGGCTGATGCAATCGCCTCGCGGCCAACAGCGGTCGAGACCCACTGTAATTCACCTCCGTCTCCCTTGATTTGTTGTTCATCTTCTTCACTTTGTTCGGCTTCCTCACTACGCAAACCAGCGGCAGCAACGGTCAAGTACTGGCGCCAGTGTGTTGCCATGAAATCCGTGAGATCCAGACAGGCCTCATCCAGGCTGAATGCCTCGAAGCTGGGGTCGTACTCAGCGAACACAGCGCGGATTTGTTCAGCGACGCGCGCGTACTTGGGCATATCCACCGGCACGAATTGCAGCTCCGGACAGAGCTCTTTCCCAATGAAGCCGGGCATGGCAGCCCGCACGCCATGCTTGCGCGCCAAGTAGTTGGTGGTGCTGATCATGTTCGTGCCACCCACCGCGAGCGGCACGTCGCGCAGCTTTGGGTTGTCACGCATCTCCACCGCAGCGTAGAACATGTCCATATCCACCATCACCACCGTTCGAGTGAGGTCGCGCGTAGCTTCAAGCTGCGCTACTCGGGCGTCAACTTCGCCTTGCAATCGCAGGTGTTGGCCGGCTGTCAAACATGTGAGCTTCTGGCGCATGGCAGCAACACGCTCGTCCACTTTCTCATTCCGAAGCAGGGACTTCTGATAGTATGCTGAGTCCTTGGACATCTCGTGCACTACCTGCTTCACATGTTCCTTGTCTACGTCCTTCATGCCTGCCTTTGCCACCGTGAACACGAACATCTCCGCTGTCTCTGCCCCCTCCTCCACTGTTGCTGCATCTTCATCCGTCTTGCTGGAAGACGCAACATGCGCCTGAGCTGCAGCCTCGCCTTGCTCCATGGAAGCCATGCCTCCGAATGGGCACTTTGTTGAATAGCTGTTCGGCAGTTGACCACCAAAATAAAAAGGCGGCAAAGCACCACTTTTTGCGCCAATTTAATGTGGAACCTTCGCTAAATAAGGGTATGGTAACGAAGTTTGCGTGGCACACCATATATTAGCCGCAATTCCGGCGCCAACCGCCGAATGTCGACCAGAATGTGGCGCCAATGGAGAATTCATGTATTCATGTCGGGGTGGGTACAGCGTTGCATCCCAGCGGACTCGGCTGGCTGGAAAGGACGTCTGCCAGAGAATACAGCATTGTTTCAGTGGCATGGCAACAGTGCACGCAGCAGGAGCTTAAATACGACGCTGGGATCAGACGCCAGCGAGGTCCAGTGCCTCGAGCGAGCGCGTGACCGGCAGGTCCAACAGCGCCTCCTCGATGATGGTCTCCACCTCCTCGTTTCCCTCGACGGCGTCGCTGATGAGCGCGCGGTTGCGACTGGCCTCCTCGAACTGGCGCAGAATGGCTTCCGTCTTCTCCACCTCCGTCTCCCACTTCATGTTCGGAGCGCCGCTGCTGGAGCCGCCGGCACCGTCCAGCGCATTGGCAGCCGCGAGCTCCAGGTCTGGCTGGTGGACGATCATCGTCGGGTGCTTCGTGATGCGCACACCGTTCCATAGCCACCGCGGGGCGTCCGCCGTCACCACAATCTCCTCTGAAAAGGCCGCCAGGTACTCCGACTCGTCCTTCTCCACGCCGTGATCGCGCGTAAACCTGCATACAAGTACAACAAGAAAGCGACCAAAGTCAGATTCGCGGCAGTCACCAAGCCCACTCTGAAGGACTTACGTACCTGCAGAACTCCGACACGGTGGCGAGCTTGGTCCAGTTCTGCAGCTTGCGCAACACCATGACGACGATGCCGGTGACGTTGGCGCCGTCCAGGCAGTGGACGTAGAGCGGCAGATTCTTCTGCTGCACGATAATCTCCAGGATCTGCGCCGCGGTCGCAGGCGAGACCGTAACGTTGTCAGACGTGAACTTCTCGGCGTAAAAGTGGTGGAGCGCGATCTTCTCCTGCGCGCAGAACCCGGTCAGGTCGGTCGTGGGCGGCTCCGGGATCACCGACACCACGGTCTTGAGCGCCAGGCGCCTCAGGAACCGGAAGTTCTTGAGCGTCGGGTACGATCCGCGGTACAAGCCCTGCTGCACGGTGCTGAACCGGAACGGCGGGATCAGCGCCGGCGCCGTCACGTTCATCGCTGGCGCTGCCGATGGATTCGCTCCCTGCTTTGATCGAGAGTTGAGGTGTCACGTTAAGTGCGCCTGGTGGCCTTAAAACAAGTAAGTTCGGTACATTTGTGGGTGTTTGCCTCCGTCCTTTTCCATTTGGGTTTTGGAAAATGGGTTTTATACATCTTTTGACCGGATACATCGTTGAACATCCAGTTCGACAGGTAAACATAAACATGGCAGGAGTCCACTATTGAATGCAGTGATGTCACAACACACTCGATAGAGAGAGAGGCTCATAATATCTCCAAGCGCAAGCAGCTCAAGCGAAAGTCGAAGAGCCTCGAAGCAGCCATGTTCGTGATGATCAACGCGACCGACAACCCCTGGATGGTGGCGCTGCTGCTGTTCGTGCAGGTGGTGATGCCGCTGCTGCAGAGCAACGCGGCGGAGAGCAGCGAGGCGTCGCTGGCGCTGAACGTGGCCCTCCTCTTCATGATGGGGCTGTCGCTCATGACCGCCTGGAAGGCCGTCCGCTTCTGCCGCGTTCTCTATCTGCTGCGTGGACGGGTAGGATAAGATTGGCGTCAAATGGTCTTGTAGTATGTGGGGGTGACGGGGAATCGCGGCTTTATTGACGAATGCTGTGGTCGCGGATGGTTGTACAGCACCCGGAGATGGGGTGGATTGCGTTCTTCCGCGAGGCGTACTCGACCATGACTGCGGCAGCGGCGCAGCGTGAGACGAACAACAACAACCGGGCGGCGCAGGAGGCTGCGAGCTCCGAGACGTTCAACCGCACGCTGCGCACCATCCAGGTGATGCCCACGGAGGAGTTCAAAACGCCGGCGGAACTTCAAGAGGCCAGCATCTCCGAGCTGAAGCAGCGTCTGCAGCGACGCGACGTGACCTTCGCTGGCTGTGTGGAACGCCGCGAGCTCGTGGATCTGCTGGTCAAGTACCGCGGGGGGCCATCGAACAACGACACGTGCTGCATCTGCTGCGAAGAGTACCAGACTGGCGACGTCATGCGACTACTGCGCAAGTGCAAGCACGAGTTCCACCTTGAGTGCTTGGACAAGTGGGCCTTCACCTCCGTCAGCTCACAGCGTGCGCCGTCGTGCCCGCTGTGTAACCAGGCACTCGAGTAGACTTCAACCGGTGGTTTATGCGGGTCAAACGACCTCCTTCACCCTCGACAGCCGGGGAGACGTGGCCTTGGGGCTCCATTAAGCAAGTTAGTAGCCAACCTATCTCCAGACTATGTTCCTGGCGGTAAGTGCCTTTCATATTATGTATTACAGAACGCGTTACAATACTCATGTTGTTACTGGGGAATCACCAAGTACATTGCAGGTAAAGTCTCCAATGCCGGTGTGCACGAATGCACCACGTCCCCGCCTCCTCTTGTGTGCTACGGAGTGATATCGGCTAGGCGCAGCTACAAATGTCGTGGCAGGTTTCGAATGTTCCGGACTGCCACCGGTAGTTGAGCATCGTTCGTCGTCAATTAATTTAAAACACCTCGTGGTGGTACGGTTCTCAATCATAACACCTAGAGCGCTGTCTGGTTTAATCCGGTTTATTGCATACCGGTATTTTACCGGTTGTTTGCTGTTTGACTGCCATCAAATTTTGTCCCCAAAGCACGATGACGGCGATGAAGGCGTTCGCATCGGTCGGCCACCTGCGCTCCCTGGCCGTCGGCAGTCGAGCCGTGCTGTCCGCAGCTCGCAGTACGTAGCACCAATAGCGCACGCTGCTGCTCCGCCTTCTATGTGTCTCTAATTCGCTACTGTACCGTATTCAGCCGCTGCCTACGCCACGCAGTCGACCGCCTCCTCTCCTGGCCGTACGTTTGTTATATCCGCTGCAATTGTCATGGCCATCGCCTACCATTCAGCTGCTGGAGGCTTACATCAGATCTTTCTACGATCGTATGCAACAGCCGTGCTGTTCTCGTACGGCGACGGGTTCCTGGGCTCGCTGGGCACTGGCGGCTATGAGGACGTGCTGATCCCCACACCGCTGCCTTCGACCACCGATCTGGCAGTCAAGGAGATCTCCGCGGGCTGGGCGCATGCTGGCTTCGTGACGCAGGAGGGCGACGCGTATATCTACGGACGTACGCACTCGTTCCGCGACGTGATCCGGTCCACGAACATCCAGCGATTGGTGCCGAAGCTCCTATGGTGGATGAACAACTTCACGCGTGCGCGAGGCATCGACACGCTGGAGCCAGCACCGCTGGAGTTGCCGGAGGGTGAACGCGTTAAGAAGATGGTGTGCTCCACAGCGCTGACGTTCCTACTCACGGAGAGCGGCAAGATGTTCACGCTTGGAGCCAATGGCTACGGCCAGTGCGGCATCGGCGCCGAAGGCGTCAGCGTCGTGCCGCCCACGCGCGTGGACATTGACGGCGACGAGATCGTGGACATCGCTGCTGGATATCAGCACGGAGTGGCGTTGACTGCGGACGGAACGGTCTTCACCTGGGGCAAAGGCGAGCGTGGCCAGCTGGGCTTTGGCACAGGCAACACGGACGCGCCGCAGGAACTCATCGCGCTCAAGGACAAAAAGGTTGCGAGCGTGAGCGCCGGGTTCAATCACTCGTGCGCCGTCACGGAAGATGGCGAGCTGTTCGTGTGGGGCAAATTGCTGAACCCGAAGGGCAAGGCGGAGAGCAACGGCGATCAAATCACGCCGCGACTCGTGCGTACGAGCGACGCCGTGCAGATGCTCACGTGCAGTCAGTTCCACACGACGTTTATCACAGGTGAGCGAGCTCTCTTCTAACTCGTTGCAATGTGTGAGTTTGAGTGGTCGACTCGGTCTGACACTGATCATATCCGCTTTCTGTAGCCGACGAGAAGATCTGGCTGGTCGGCCGCACGCCTTCGGGACGCCAACAGAAGGACAACTACGCCCACGTGTCGTCGGAGATGCACACGATGCCGTTCCAGATCTCCGACGAGCAAGTCTTGCGGGCGAAGGATGTGGTGAAGATCGGCAAGGGACTCGACAACTCGTCCTTTATCACAGGTACCTGCCTACCACCCGCGTTGTCTATCGCTGTGCTTTGCGGTGCTGATGCGTTCTCTCCTTCGTGCATTCCCGTGTTATCTTAGCGGACGGTCGAGCTTTCGAGTGGAACTTCGAGTTGGGTCTCCACGCTCTTGAACCCGCGGCCAATATGCGAGTGACGTCTTTAGAAAGCGGCTTCATGTACCGCCTCCTGCTCGCGCAACCAAAGGAATAGACGATCCAGAACGCTCGAAGGTCTTCGTTGCAGTGATTCAAACCCAAGACACAGCTCGCCAAACTGGCTGTTGAACCAACGCTCAGTTTCGTTAGTGTACATGTTCCAATCACTACGCTTTACATGGCACGAGGCATCAGTTGTTTCACTTGGACGCTCTAGATGTTGAACTCTTCTTTGGCCACCAGCGTCGGCTTGATGCGTCGACGCAGCCGGCCCGTGTTGGGGCTGTACTCCTCGCCCAAGTCGTCGTCCGCGTAATCGCCAATCAACGCCGCTAATGACGCAGCATCGTCGCCAGCGCTGCCGACATCAGCGAGGAGAGCAGCGTCCTCCTCGGAGGTCACGCTGATACTGCGGTCGAACGCCACTTTCTCCCCAAACTCTTGCAGGCCGTGCACGGGGGACGTCTGCTTCAGCTCTGTCTCATCTCTTGCATCCTCAATCGTTTGCTGGGTCGCTGCGGCTACTTCTCGCTCGAACAAGCCAAGAGGCGCTTGCAGCGGCATCAACTCCTGTTGGCCGCCATCCCCAGCCGGGTACGAGGGCGTGGGAGACTCCGGCGCCTTCCATAAGTACGAAATCTCCACCACGTTCTCCCCTTTGCTCTGCTTCCCGCACTGTTTCCAAATGTCGAAGCAGGTCACGCCTGAGTCCTCCTTAGACCATCCGCTGCTGCCCAGAGTACTGTCGATCGTCCGGTTCTTCTGGAAAAAGCGCAGCGCGGCTCCTGCGGGCAAGATAGGGAGCACTTTCGCCCACTTCTTGCTCATGTGGACCGCGACTTCCGATATCTTCTTGGTCGAAGACAACTTGAGCTCCACCTTGGGTCTGCAGCCGCAGCGCACCACGTTCGACTTGGTCTGCTTGTCCAGCGGGACCATGCGCATCTTGATGTAGAATTTCTTCCGGGAGATCTGCTGAGGAGTCTGGAAAGCCACGTCACTCCTGACACCAAATCGCGTCCGCTTAGCCGAAGGCGAAGGACTCGTGAACGGCGTTGATTCCACCACTGCGAGCCGCTTCCTCTTCTCCACGGGAGCCTTCGCAACCTCGTTTGCTGTGGGATCTGCGACCCAATCGCGCTTCCGTTTCAAGGATTTCCCCCCGACCGATTCAGCGATTGGCTGTTGCACAGAAGGCGAAGACAACACCTCGTTGGCATTCTCAACGAACGTCTCATCCCGTTTGGCAGGGTGTTTCTTTCGCACCATTGGGTGATGGACGTGGACCGTTGGGTCGACGGGAACTGGGATGTTCGCCTGGGCGAAGAACGAGCTCAAGTTAGACCGCGAGACCCAGCTCGAGATGGACGTCGCCCCGCCATTCGGTGTCTTGGCTCTTGCTGTGGAGTTGCTCCGGTTCTTGGTACTGCTTTGCGGCGCCGAGCTATTCGTGAAGTCCGTCTTTGCCTTGAGCATCTGGCGGCGACTGCGGATGATCGATTGAAGCAGCACATTTGCGAGGCGAGTCTTCACCGACGACGGCTCCGAGTCGAGCGCTTGGAACCTTCACAATGCAAGGCAACAACACTCCAGTTAGCACCTCTCAATACCGGTAGCAAGTCACTGAAAGTCGAGCAGCTCCTCACTCTTCGCTGTGCGTCTCGTCGGCCATCAGCTTGCTCCAGCACCACACGGCGATGCGCACTTGGTCCGGATTGGTCAGGTCAATATCGTGAGCCACGTCTTGCAGAAGCTCGGCGATGTGCCGCATCACCGTCGTGTAAAACAGCCGCACTTCCATCACGCTCTTGGTCTTGACCTTGGTGCTGATGACGTCAAAGCGCTGCAACAACAGCGAGCTGAAGGGCTGCTCAGACTCTCCGTCAGCCGCGAGCGGCCACTTGGCCTTGAAAATGGAGAAAAACGAGTTCTGCTCCTGCTTCGTCCACGGCAGCGACGCGCTTCTCGTTCGAGGGCGTTTACTGATGACGAGAGGCGACGAGAAGGCTGCCACGTCTTCTACGCTCGTGAAAACGTCGCTGCTGGGCATTGGGATCGCTAAATGCGGTACGTGGCGGACTGGAGACGCCGCTGTCTGCCGTGTCCGAGGGCTCTTGGCCTGCCGTCGCTTCCTTCTCGGTGTGTCAGCAGCAAAGAACGCTTTCGCAACCACCTCGCCGTCCTTTTCAGCATCGAATGAGGACGCGACGGCTGCAAACGGCTCCAGAATTGGAGAGAGTTCCTGGTCGAACGAGAATTCCAGCGCGCCGTCCAGGAAATGCTGGTCGTGTTCGCCTGCCGCGTCGATCAACACAGCCGCCGATCGCTCCGTATGGTCGTTAGCCGTTGCTGCAATAGCTTTCGATCCAGAGTCGTAATCCCGCGTCGTCGGCGTCGACACATCGGCAAACGCATCGTCGATCATCGGCAGGCAGTTGTTGAGCTGCTCGTCGTCCAGCCACGACGGGTGCAGCCCCGAGAGGCTGTCAGACCCGAACGAATCTGCACCATCACGCGCGCATTCACATACAGCACGTGAGTCCAGACACGCCCTTGCAGCAGCAAAAACGCATCATAAAGTGTCAATAACCCACCGCGCATAGCACTGAGGTCCGAGCCCAGGTAGTTGTGCTCTTCCATGGCCAGTAGCGCAGCTGGCATCGATCGTGAGAGGACGGGAGAGCCGGGAGGAGGTACTCCAGCGTCTGGCGTATCAGACAGGCCCCTAAGTGTGTCGAAGGAGCACTGCGTCGACCCGAGAGGCTAGTAGGAAGAGTGCGCGCTTTCCCGCTTCTTGCGCTTCCCGCTTTTTCTTTCTTTGACTTCGAGGCGCCAAGCTTTGCTGAAATCGTACTTAAACGAGCAAGTTGCGCGCCAAAAATGAACCCAACCCGCGTTCGGACAGGATTTAAGCCAATCGTATTTGTAGTCAGTATTTGGACCAGTAGAACGTGAGAAAAATTCCATTATTGGCCAACCAAACGCAGTTTGACTTTACCGAAGGGCATCTGGCTGCTTCAAGAAGACTCCGCCGGAATCGCATACAAACATCCACATTATCACTCCAGCGTTCAAACCACACCTAAAGACTGCGTGCCATCTCCATTACATTCGCGCTGGCAAGCTTATCTCTATCTCTCAGCACTCTTCCTTCCCTAGCCTCGCCGCAACGCTGATAGGAGCTGCATCGCTCACAGATATTGGTTGCGCAGCTTGAGCACGTGCGGCTCGGGATCCGTCACCAACTTGGCTCGGAAATCCGCGATGGCGTCGATCTTCGCGCGCACCTCCGGCGTGATCTTGTCCGCGAACTCCAGCGACTTCAGGTTCTCGTCCAGCTGCTTGATGCTCGTCGCGCCAAGGATCACAGTGGACACGTGCGGGTTGGAGGCCACCCAAGCGATGGCCAGCTGCGCCATGGAGCAGCCCAGCTCGTTGGCGATCTCCGTCAACTTGTCCACCTTGGCCACCTTCTCCTCCAGGCCGTTCGACAGCATCTGCTTGTACGACGGCAAGGACAGACGAGATCCCTCCGGGATGCCCTTGCTGTACTTGCCCGTGAGAACGCCAGACGCCAGCGGCGACCACGTGGTGAGGCCGTAGTTGTACTTCTTGTACAGCACGTCGAAGTCGAACTCGACACGCGAGCGCTCCAGCATGTGATACTGCGGCTGGTCGAATACCTTTGATTATGGAGCGCAGACAACGTCACGTTAGACCTTCTTCATCGGTTGGTTGAACTGTAGCTATTGAACGTACCGGACGGATCAGGCCCAGGCGATCCGCGATCTCGCACGCTTCGATGATCTCTTGCGCGTTCCATTCGCTGGTGCCCCAGTAAAAGGCCCAGCCTTGCTCGATCACGTAGTTCATCGCGCGGACCTGCAAGAAAACAAATAGCATTAGAACGTCTGCCTCCGCAATGCTACAGCGTTAGTGCGACAAATCGTACCGTCTCCTCCATGGGGGTGAACGGGTCGGCGCGGTGGCAGAAGACCAAATCGACGTACTCCAGGTCGAAGCGCTTCAGCGACGCCTTCATGCCTTCCACGATGTGCTTGCGGCTGTTGCCACCGTGATTCGGACCTGGCTGCGTGCCGAAGAACAGCTTCGTGCTGATCACCAGGTCCTCGCGGCTCCAGGCGCCACGCTCGACGCCGGCCTTGACAACCTTGCCCATGATGAGCTCCGATCGGCCATTTTCGTACACCTCGGCGTTGTCGAAGAAGTTGATGCCTTGCTTGTAGGCGTGCTCCATGATGCCGTAGGCCTTCTCGAAGTCCAGTTGGGTGTCAAAGGTGACCCAGCTGCCGAAGGACAGACGCGAGACCAGCAGGCCCGTGTTGCCCAAGAAGCGGTACTTCATGTGCGAAGGTGCGACGCTCATCGTGTGTGGCTATTGGGGAGTTGTGGGCGGAGGGAGCTCTTCGAGGCTTGACAGGCAATGGAGTTGTGAAGATCGGAGAGCTACGCACGCCTTGCCACCGCCAGAACAACGACAGCAACCACTCGATCACTCGAGAGTTCCGAAGGCAATGGCGGCGTGCGCATCTTGCCGCATTCAGGTGACGTGGGCACTGGAACACCCTGTCAAGTGCATGCGGACTGGAGACTGGACGGTGGAGGGCCTTGTCGACCCAGAACAGCGCGAGGACTGGCTGATCCCGGTGTTGCAAAGCAGCGGCGACTACCACCAACCTGCAGTGCATAAAACGGCGGAAGATTTGACGTTTTGACGTTTTGAAACTCAACAGAGCCAAAATTAAATCTTAGATTCGCAACCGAAGCACCAGAATCACCATGGCCATTTTGGCTCATTTTGCTTTAACTGTTTCTGCCAACACTACGCTCCTTCGTGACCTCATGCAAAGAGATTCAGGTCACAAGAAGCAAGGCTCGTCGCGCATCAACGAAGCCCTGCAGCTTCCAGACGTGACTGCAACTCGCGAAAGAAGTTTAGAGCCACTTCTGACGCAGGTTCAGCACGTGCGGCTCAGCCTGCGCAATCAGCTTCGGGCGGAAGTCCACGATGGCGTCGATCTTCGCGCGCACCTCCGGCGTGATCTTGTCCGCGAACTCCAGCGACTTCAGGTTCTCGTCCAGCTGCTTGATGCTCGTCGCGCCAAGGATCACAGTGGACACGTGCGGGTTGGAGGCCACCCAAGCGATGGCCAGCTGCGCCATGGAGCAGCCCAGCTCGTTGGCGATCTCCGTCAACTTGTCCACCTTGGCCACCTTCTCCTCCAGGCCGTTCGACAGCATCTGCTTGTACGACGGCAAGGACAGACGAGATCCCTCCGGGATGCCCTTGCTGTACTTGCCCGTGAGAACGCCAGACGCCAGCGGCGACCACGTGGTGAGGCCGTAGTTGTACTTCTTGTACAGCACGTCGAAGTCGAACTCGACACGCGAGCGCTCCAGCATGTGATACTGCGGCTGGTCGTAAACCTTCCATTGCCAAAGAAACCACCAGACCAACCGTTAAATTGTCAGCAAGGATCATCAACTTATCAGTCAAAGCCAGGGACAGACGTACCGGACGGATCAGGCCCAAGCGATCCGCGATCTCGCACGCCTCGATGATGTCCTTCGAGCACCACTCACTGGTGCCCCAGTAGAAGGCCCAACCTTGCTCAATCACGTAGTTCATCGCACGAACCTGCAGTCACAGCCACTCACGTTAGAGGCTCAGCAACTCAACAACAAAGGTTTCGAACTGCCCACTAGCTGCAAAACGCACCGTCTCCTCAATCGGGGTGAGCGGGTCCGGACGGTGGCAGAAGACCAGGTCGACATACTCCAGGTCAAAACGCTTCAGCGACGCCTTCATGCCTTCCACGATGTGCTTGCGGCTGTTGCCCACGTCGTTCGGGCCGGACTTGGTGCCGAAGAACAGCTTCGTGCTGATCACCAGGTCCTCGCGGCTCCACACGCCACGCTCGACGCCGGCCTTGACAACCTTGCCCATGATGAGCTCCGACTGGCCGTTGGCGTACACCTCGGCGTTGTCGAAGAAGTTGATGCCCTGCTTGAAGGCGTGCTCCATGATGCCGTAGGCCTTCTCGAAGTCGAGCTGGTTGTCGAAGGTGACCCAGCTGCCGAAGGACAGACGCGAGACCAGCAGGCCCGTGTTGCCCAGGAAGCGGTACTTCATGTTGTGCGAGGTGGTGGTGGACATCGTACTTTAGAGAGTTGATAGAGGACTCTTCTGGTTTCTGCTGCTTCGACTTGCGGGCTTGAAGGCGAATTGAATTGTGGGCGGTCAAAGTTGATGATGGAGCCATGGGGGGATCCATCCCTTGTGATTTATACTACAGAGCAGTATAAAACGCTAATGTGTGATCATTCATCATTGATGATGGGGGAGGTGATGGGCACATGGATGCAATTGCTTTAGTTTCGGATCCACCAGGCAATAATCCGAATTTAGGAGACGACCAAGTGGCGAAAAATCAGATGACACTTGTCCAGGCAAAGGGAAGTGCGACGACTCAACAAGGCCATTGCGGTTCTCCACGCACTAATGTATTGCTTATTGCGCGGAGACCCACGTTGTACAGCCACATATCGCGCTTTATGCACACGTCCATCTCGTCGCGGCCGGAGGCACCGCCTTGACCATGACGTTGCGCACATGTCGGGCGTGGTTTCGTCCGCGAGCTCCACTGACTGCTGCCCTGATCAAGAAGTCGACACGTTTGGTGATAAATTCATTCTGCGGAGCTGCGAACGTAGCTCGTTTGATGGCAGCTCCAATGCCGTATCCACTGCGTCTTCGGGAAGTGGATCTGTGGAAAGACGTCAAAACGAAGGCCACAAACTCTTGGGCAGAAACGCATGAGCGAAACCTTTGTACTGGTGTGGGTGTCGAATGCCACTCACGGCGGAAGGAGGAGAAATACGAGACGGTGCCCGTGTCACCTTGACAGCAGCGTTTGCCTTCGGATAAACACGCAAATAACATTTGGTGTGAAGTCAGGGGGGGTCGGTCGGGCCGGGGGTCACTTCGCTTACTGGCAATCACTCAGGCAGATCACGTCGACGAAACCGTTGACATCATCACCTCTGAATCAGCCAGCGACGAATGTCCTGGCTTCAATTGTGCCGGCACTGACATGCGAATTGTAGAATTGTACCGTGCTTCAAGATGAGTGGACTGACATATCACCATAATCGGGGTGACCACATAAACAGCACCTCACCGTATCTTGTTTCCCGGTACACTGTACCGGTATCCATTAGCATTGGCACTCCAAGCGACATCCGACGCGAGCTCAGCAGCTTCGTGCAATGCCGAAACGAGGTGGGCCGCGCCTTCGCATGGAGACCTGGCGGTGCTCCAAAACAATAAAAATAGAGGCCTTGAGCTTCCCGCATGCTGTCACCAGCTTCGTTACCATGCAGGCGAGAGGTCCGAGCGATCCCTTCAGTTTATGAAACATCAATTGGTAGGTTACCGGTATCAGTACCAGTACTAACAGCTGTTACCGCCTCCAGCCGCTATTGTATGTCTAACTTAATAACTGAAAATCATAGTTTATGATTACCCAGCGCGGATGATTGTGGTCGTGTCTAGTCCACGATTTCTCGGAAGGAGGTGTGTTTGAACACCAAAAATATCAGTTTATGTCTTGAAAATGGCCAATGAGAACGCGCCTTGCATCTGTATGCACGCTTCACTGCAAGCCCAGCAGCTCGTGCGTGTCTCCGATGGGGCGATGACAGGCGCCTCAATAGTTCCTAGGGACATAATTCAATTCGCCTTGTCCTGAGCAAGCCAACCAACCGCCACCAAGCAGTCAAAGACACCACAGCAACCTTCCGTCCAAGATGAGCCTCGCTGCCAAGCCTGCGCACAACATGAAGTACCGCTTCCTGGGGAACACCGGTCTGCTGGTCTCCAAACTGTCGTTCGGCAGCTACGTCACGTTCGACACGCAGCTGGGCTTCGAGAAGTCGTATGCCCTCATGGAGCACGCCTTCAAGAACGGCATCAACTTCTTCGACAACGCGGAGGCCTACGCTGACGGGCAGTCGGAGACGTTCATGGGGAAGATCGTGCAGACGGGCATTGAGCGCGGTCTCTGGAGCCGCGAGGACCTGGTGATTAGCACGAAGATCTTCTTCAGCGCGAAGAATTTCTCGGGTTTGGCGGGTCCCAACGATCAAGGACTCAGTCGCAAGCACATCGTGGAAGGCACGAAGGCATCGCTGAAGCGCTTCGGCTTGGACTACGTGGACCTGATCTTCTGCCACCGTCAGGATCCGTACACGCCCATGGAAGAGACGGTTCGGGCGATGAACTTTGTGATCGAGCAAGGGTGGGCGATGTACTGGGGCACCAGCGAGTGGGGCGCGGACGAAGTCATCGAGGCGTGCGAGGTGGCTGATCGCTTGGGACTCATCCGACCGGTACGACCGCAGACCAATGACGCCCTTGTGCTGTTTGTGTGTATGACACGCGCTCAACTTTTTCTTCTGACCTGGATTGTCCTTCACAGGCGTTCGACCAGACCCGTTACAACATTCTCGACCGCAGCCGTGTGGACTACAATTTCGTGAACTTGTTCAAGGTAAATGAGTACACATGCAAGCGAAGCTCCTGCGCTGTTCTTGCATGGCTAACGCGCTATGTATATGTATCTTATGTGTACCGCCCGTGGTTTTAGAAATACAACTACGGCGTGACGGCCTTCTACGCTCTTGCGGGAGGTGTGCTGACCGGGAAGTACAGCAAGGGCATCCCCGAGGGGTCTCGCATGTCCGTTCCGTTCTTCACGAGGTTTCTTGCGAACGGCCTCGAAGAGAAGACCGCCAAGGCCCTGCAGCTCGCTGAAGTCGCCAAGGAGGTGGGCTGCTCGCTGCCGCAATTGGCCATCGCCTGGAGCGTCTCCAACGAGAATGTGTCGACCGTTTTGCTGGGCGCATCGAAGATCGAGCAACTCGAGGAGAACCTGAAGTCGCTGGAGTTCGTGGACAAGATCACGCCGGAGATCCGCGCCAAGATTGACGCCATCGCCGATTTTAAGCCGGAGGTGCCCACGATTCAGCCTCTTGTGCACCAACTGCGTCAGAAATGGCTGTAAGGTGCCCAGCCTCAATCTGGTGGGGAGCGCGGGCCCGACAGCGTCCAGAGTCGCTTAGATATCTCAGGTCGGTAGTGAATTCGTAGAAACAGCAAACGAATCTACCAGAAAATAATAAAAAAGCACTGCTCCAATTCCGCTACATCTTTACTGCGTTGGTGTTGCTTGCAGCCACGCGAACTTGAAGCTGTAGTCGGCTCCTGCAGATGGAAGGCGTTCAATAACAAAACAAATGAGTCAGGTGACGTCCAACACCGGGGAAGAGCTAATGTGGCCGCACGCACCAAAGTGCACGAGAGAGGACTGCACCACGTAGAGCACCCAGAGCACCAGCTTGGACTGCACCATTTTCCATTGGGTCTGAAGCACGAACGCGAGCTGGGAAACCGGCGAGTACCGCATGGATTTCCGGAGCACGTAGTCCAGTACCAGGATGGAGAGGAACTCGAGAAGGCCGTACAAAAGCACGTTCGACAACGTCTTTCGCAGTCCGTCGGTGTCCATATGCGCCAACTGCGGGTAGTAGATTCGATTCGGGAGATACGACATCGCGACCACATAGATGGCTGCGTGGCAAGCACCAGGTTAGAATTGCGAGCCACAGCCAGTCAAGGTTGACAAACAGAGAGCACTTACAATAGACGACGGGGACGATGACCTCAGTATACTCGATGAGTATCGTGAACTCTGCCAGGTGCAGTAGTTGTGTCACCTTGTGGACGTATACGTCTTCCAAACGTTCCAGACTTTTGCTAGGGTCAAGGGCGACCGGAGACTTGTCCGCCCATCGTT
>MBAC02007198.1:0-21395 GCA_001712635.2 Nothophytophthora sp. Chile5
CATCCATTGATTGCTCGACTACATGTACACCTTCTGTGTTAATTGGCATCATCATTTCGGATCGGAATAGTCGACTACTGTTTTTTCTGCGCCGAACACCAACTGCAAGTACACGCCTTGCCCGTGGAAAAAAAAACGCAGCGATTGATTTCCCCAAGGCGAAACTCAAAGATGTTGGTTGTCCCCCGTGGCTCAAGAGGAGGTCGCGATCCGCTGTTTTACGCCGCGATGGCTACACTGTCGCGCCTCTGCTCTTCGTCGCTGCTGCAGGACGTCGCGGACTCCTCCGTCTCCGTCTGCGACTCGTGGAACTGCCTCGCCGCGAACGCCGCCATCCTCCGAACGCCCTCCTGTGCGTAAGGCAGGACGAACGTCGGGAAGATCGAAAACACATGCGGCAGGTCCTCGTGCAAGTCCAGCTGCCAGTTGGTGGCGCCGTCGGCTCGCGCCTTGGCCTCCAGACGCGTCGCGTGCTGGTGGAGGTAGTCCAAGCTGCCAGTCTGCACGAACACGGGTGGCAGGCCGCTCAGGTCGCAGTGCACGGACGAGGAGTCTCCCCACGTGCTGCGGTCCTCGGCATTCGAGTGGAAGACTTTGCAAACACTTATGCAGAGCTTCGGCGACAAGAAGCAGTGGGGCGCCTCGGGTTCGTCCCCCGTCAAGTCGCATGCGGGAGACAGTAGGATGGCAGCGAGGGGCAAATCCGCTGGCTTGGCATCGCGAATTCGCAGAAGCGCGGACATGACGAGGCCCCCACCGGCGCTATCCCCCGCCAGGATGATCTGCGATGGGGCGAGTCCTTCATGCTCCAGCATATACTTGTAGCTGGCGACGGCATCTTCTGGTTGTACTGGGTAGCAGTGCTCCGGCGCTTTGCGGTAGTTGGCCAGGAAGACGTCAACCTGTCGTCCACGGGTGCTCTCGTCTTCGCCAAACTCCTTCTCGATAGCGGAAGCGAGGGAGACCCCAAGGGAAATGTACATCCTCGGGCTCAGTATCGAGAAGCCACCGCCATGCACATAGAGCACCACCATCCGCTCGTCACTCGTCTCTCGAGGAGTCGTTGGTCGCAGCCACAAATGCTCCAGTCCGTTGAAGTGCACAGGCTCGACCCATCGGCCGTGGAAGCGACACGAGAGCCAGCCCAACGCGGAGCCCATCGCCTCACTCTGCGAGCGAATGGCACGCGCGTGCTTCGCTTCCATCACCATATTGTCGCCGTGAGCGTGCGTACACACACGGATGAGTGCGCAGAGTAGCTCAAAGCGTAGTGTCCAGCTGGGGAACTTGGCAGTGCAGCCTCTCGCCACGTATTTCGTGAGTGTGGCGCTCAGGGCAGCACCCAAACGCGCCAGTAAGCATACGGTCTCCCACGGAGAGCGGCACATCCCACCGAAGGCAGCATGGAGAGCTGCCAGTGCGAGGGCTCCACTTGAACCGCGGAAGATCAACCTGAGAAGCCTGCGTCGGAGCTCGCGATCGGCCCAGACGCGTAGGAGAATACCAACTAAGCTTCCGAAGCCGGTCCGCTGCTGCTGGAGCTGGGTCGATCCCACTACTGGAGTGCTGACCATCTTGGATGTCGAACGGGCTCGTGACGATGTCGCTCGTGCCTAGATGGTCTTTCAGCGGAAGAGCTCAAAGCGAAGTGAACCCTGCCAAAGGTGCGCCGTGGTCGCAAGTGACGCTCTCACAGCTTGGTAGAGAGAGGCCGCTGATCGCTTGCCCACTCGTCTCTCCCTAACCGACACTCGGTCAGGCGACATACGATGGTGTTGAAGTGGACCCGGCATACGACCTCCTTGCACTCGATTGATCTATTCCCATCCATATTGGTTGATTGATGGACTCTCTTCCTCGCCAAAAGCTGGGCAAGTTCTGCTCACGCATAGGGATGTGCCCATACCGCCGGGTCAGCTGTCCTCCCATAAGCCGACTGCAGTGTGTGTGTAAATGACAAAGCAACTTGTGTGCTGACAACCAAGTTGAAGTGGATATTGCGCCACCGGATTAACATGTAAGGAAGCTTAGAGACTTGAAATCACAGAGAAACTTGCTAACAACCCCCCCCCACAGTTGCGAAGCCTGGAGGCGCAGCATGGCAACAGAGCGAGCTCCAGTCTCCCCTCACTACCCTGCCGTGGCCGTCGCGTCTTCGGAATGGGCGGTCGATGCCTTGGTGAAGTGTCTCGCCGCGAACGCCGCCATCCTCTGGACGCCCACCTCCGCATACGGCAGCACATACGCCGGGAAGATGGAGAACACGTGCGGCATGCCTTTGTGCTCGTCTAGCTCCCAGTTCGTGATACCATCGGCCTCAGCTTTTGCTGCAAGCTTGATGGAATGCTGGTAGATGTAGTCCAGACTGGCGGCTTGCACGAACACGGGAGGGAGGCCGCGAAGGTCGCAGTGCACAGATGAAGCGTCCGCCCACGTCTCCGGGTCCGCAGCAGTCGTGTGGTAGGTCAAGCGTCCAGCAGCGATCATCTCCGGCGAGAGAAGACAGTGAGCAGACGCCGCCGCTGAGTCGCCCTGAGCCTCGACGCCTGAGAGGTCGACGGCGGGGCAGATCAGGATTGCGGCCAGTGGGAGCTGCTGCTTGCTGGCCTCTCGGATTCGAAGCAAGGTGGACATGACGAGTCCGCCGCCGGCACTGTCACCGGCCAGGATGATCTGCTCGGAGGGGATCCCCTCGGACTCCAGCAGGTGCTTGTATGCAGCGACCGTGTCCTCCGGAGGCGTCGGGAAGCAGTGCTCCGGAGCTTTGCGGTAGTTCCCGAGGAACACGTCCACTTGCACCGCCTCCTCGCTTGGGAGTTGGCGACTGAGCTCCTTCTCGATGGCGACGGCAAGACTGGCGCCGAAGGCGATGTACAGTCTCGGACTCATGACGGCAAAGCCACCGCCGTGGACATAGAGCACCACCAGCCGCTTGGCGCCGCTCCTTCGCGGCTCCGCTGATCGAAGCCACAGATGCTCGAGTCCATTGGCGTGGACAGACTCGAGATGTCGCCCGTGTTGGCGACAAGCGAACCAGCCCAACACTGTGCCGAACGCCGCACTCTGCGAGCGAACCACACGCGCGTGCTTCGCGTCCGTCACCATCCGCTCGCCATGAGCTCCTCGAGTGCACTCTCGGATGGCAGCACGCAGCAGCTCGAAGCGCAGCGTCCAGTTGGGGAACTTGGGCGTGCATCCCCGTCGCATCCACGCCACGAGCGTCCCACAAAGAGTGGCTCCCAGACGCAGCAACAGCCGCAGAGCTTCCCACGGAGTGCGACAGAGTCCACTGAAGGCGAAACGCAGCAGCGACAACGCGAGGACGCCAGTCGCGCCGCCGAAAAGCAGTCGCAGAACCTTGCGACGGCGCTCAGGGTCGGCCCAGAGGCGCTGCAACAGACTCAGACCCCACGGAGTCTGAGCCTTCATCGACGATGGACTCTTGACCATTGTGGCACTCGCGCTTTCGTTCGACTGCCGGCTGTTCGGGGAATGAGACCCAGTGGCAGCGGAGGCGTCGGAGACTTCCGGCTCATCAGGAATGGGGGGACACGTCCCACTCGCCACCAAGATTCGGAGGAGTTGGGTCGATGCCGAATTGAACAAGATCTTCCGCAAGAGCTGGCGCAAGTGCAAGTTGGACACCAAGCAGCCCATCCACGGACATGTTGAACGTGTCACCCGTGGCTCGAGCCGTCAATGTGACGACGGCGACGAGGACGTTGAAGTGTCAGCTCATCTCGCCGCTTCTGTCAATTTCGACGACCCCTCACGCAGTTTAAACACATGTGATTTTATGTTTAGACATGTTCAAACGCTTTCTGTCGTAAAAGCGTCACAACAGCGCGGAAATGTTTAAACAGAGCGAGTCATGCCAACGCTGAGGCCGGCCACATTGCCGAGTTATACGCATTCGCGAGAAGCAGAGGGCTATGCTACATGTATAGTAGACTCTGCTTTCATAATAGGTTGCTGGCGGGAGGCTGGCAGCGCAGCACGAAGCCACACGATCACGCGACCTTCTCCGCTCGAAAGCCACGCGACAGATCAGCGCGTCTTCGTCCTTCGCTTCCTCCCCTTTCGTGCCGCCCTTCCAAAGCCCAAATACTGCACTGAAGGTGTGAGTGACCACCAAGTTCCGATGCTAGGCATCACTCACAAGCAACGCAGCACGAGCCGCCGCTTTAGCAGGAGGCAGCCACGGGTCGACCCTTGTGGAAAATCGTTTTGCTGGGGAACACCACCGGCACCACTCGGACAGTGGGCGAAGTGGGTTTGGTCCTCACTGGCGGCTCGGCTTCTGTCGGGTCCGCGCCTTCGCTACCTGAAGATTCGGACTCGGAGGCAGACTGGGACTCTGGCAGTGCCGCCAGGTTGTTCGTGGAGGGGACGTGGACCAGCGAGAACAGGGTGGCTCCACTGACGCGCCGCTTCCCACGTCGGAAGATCACTTGGCGTGGAAGCCGGACTCCGCATTGTGGCAGCTCTTCCTGTTCGCAGGCCAACGCCTTGACGTCCTTGAGCTTCTTCTTCTGCGGACTTACGACCACCCGAGTTGGTGATCGCGCTCGCTTGTCGGCATTTTCGGCGGCGACATCTGCCCGGCCTTGATGACGTTCTGCCTCGCCTGGGTGCAGACTGCTGTAGTGATCGTCCTTGAAAAGCAGGTGGAGTGTCCGATACGGCGGTGGCGGGGGCGGCATCTGTTTGGCAGCGTCTACGTTGGCGTCGTTCTTCAACACCAGGCGGTGCACTGGACCGGTGTGCACCACAATGTGGATGTTGAAGAGCTTGGCGGCCGCGTAGAGTTCTGGGTGGCCGCCCCACTCGCCGTCCTCGCGCATCCTTGTGCAGTACTCGCTCACTTCTTCGTCATCTACAAACGGACGGAAGAGCTGCTGCTCTCGCTCGATGAAGTCCACGAGACGCTGGCGGATGTCCTGATGGAAGAGCTCGCTGGCGTAGAGCTGGTCGCTGACGGCACGGAAGAGGCAGTTGCCGTCCTTGCAGATCGGAGCGACGGTCCAGCCAATCGCCGCGTAGTGGGCGTTTACCTGCTCGTCGCTGGCCCAAGGCACGTCCTGTTCCTCCTCGCTGCTGCTCTGCGGTGACACTGGCTGTTCCTTCGTGGCTTCAGCATCGACCTCTTGGGCTGCGGCAGCCGCGTCAGCGGCCAGGTCGTCGTCATCGTCGTGCTTGGAGCTGGAGCTGAACCAGAATCGCACTTTGCGAGACCGTCGTTTGCTGCCGCTCTTGGTCGACTGCCGAGCGCTAAAGCGGGAAGTGGAAGACGACGGGGGAGTTGTCATGACCTCGGAGACTTGTGCTGGACGGATGCAACAGCTCAACAGAAGACGCGGAATAGTGGTTGTACTCGTTGCGCTTTGGGAGATAGATGCAAGTACTGCGTCGCAAGGCAGTTGGGTGGCGTCGAAAGCCTTGCGGACGACTGAGGTGGTCGTGGAATCGCAAATCGGGGAATGAGGCAGAGGCCCACTCCTGTCCAAATGGATTGGAGGCGTCGGCTGTCCAGCTGCAGGTGGCTCACCCATGCCGCAGTATCAATTGACTCGCGCTTTCTATGGAAGGAAGGCCAGAGGGTCAAAGGTCGCGTCTATCGCCGGCCGCTGCAAGTTGCAGGCGCCTTCGCGGCCACCCGGAGAAGCCGCAGGATCTGGACGCACGCGACACTTGGCCCGACGTCATGCACCAGGTGGCATTGAGAAAGGGGTGATCAGAACGGCGCTCCATGCTGCCATCAAGCTTCGGTCAAGCAGGTCACTGGGCACTGACTCGCTCGCGTCCGTTACATCTGCTGCTGCGCTCGCTGATTGGCTGGAAATGCGTCCATATGATCCGTTCCAGGACTGTCATTGGTTGAAAAGGCGTCTCGTCCTACTATTTGAAGGGTGTTCATCCAGCGGAGCTCCTGGCTGCCTTGCGCAATTGGCGCTGCGCTTTCTTGCTGAGTGGCTTCCCAACTGGACGCGCACTTGCATCAGCGCCAGCTGGAGCGCTCACCTGTAACTGCTCGCGCAGGCGAGTTGCCAACGGATCAATTCCTTGAGCATTTCTGCCGGCAACTTGGGGCTCTGGGACGATTCGCGGCGGCTGTTGCAGGTCATCCATTGCGCTTTCCGACGCCGAGCCATGTGTCTGCCACCGCTATGGTAGCGCCAGAGAAGCCACGGCGTCAGCGACACCCGCATGTATGCAACAAAATCCACTGCAGGAGCGACAACCACCGCACCTTGGCCAGGTCTTCAGCCCGGAAGCCGTCGCAGTCGAGCGCGATGGCCATCGGCAGGCAGTCCGGGTCGACCGGGTCGCGCAGCGAGCGGACGCTGTCGTAGTGGTCCTCGCCGTGGTAGGCCACGTGCACGACCCGCTGGGGTTTCAGGCGGTCGCATTCGATGACCATCACACGCGCACTCGGCTGGTCCTGGTGGACGACCACGTACACCTGGAAGAGCCGCGCGGCGGCGTACAGCTCCTGGTTGCCGCCCCACGTGCCGTCCTCCAGCATCCGCTCGCAGTACTGTGCATACCGCATCACATCTGTTAGCGCTACGTGGACGGTGCTATTGCAGGGGAGTGTCGAAGTGGTCGAGTACCCGCTCGAACTTCTCCTCGTCTTCCATGAACGGCTCGAAGTCGTCGCGATGCTGCTCCAGGTAGTCCACGATCCGCTGCAGATTGGCAGACGCCACGTCAGAACTTTACACGAGGTCGCAACGCCACTTTGATAGATATGGCAGCACCTTTCGAACAGCTTCATGCTGGTGCTGGTCGCCAAAGAGCTGGTCGCTGAGTGCCCTGCGTTGACACACACACGCCTGCACTTTGTGAGGCGCAAGAGATTGCAATGGCAGAGCAACCGCAGTGGCTAACCACAGAGGCGCGAGCTAGTACCGACCGGAAGAGGCAATTGCCGTCCGCCTCAACCTCCTGCATGGCGCCAAATGCGGGAAAACAACAGCGAAACTGTGTCAGCAGCCGGCAGCCATTGCATGATGTACTGCTCCAATCTCATCGTACATGCAATTTGCAGCCGACGTCGGCCAATTGCCGCCGCATGAGTCTGATCGCGTCGTCGTCCACCACGTAGGCTGAGCTTTTCCGGCGTCGCGGCCCCTTCGCATCCTTCGCCGTCTTCTTCGCCTTCTTCTGGTTGCCGGCGGCGCCTCCTGAAGCCGCCAGCACCAGTTTCTAGGGCATATCGAAGTGGTAAAGCATACAGAGTGGATGAGTCGCATCGCAAGGACTCGGAGAGCGCGAGACCGCCACGCACCGGCGCCTTCTTGGCTGCCTTCTTGCCCATGTTGCTGGGGTCGAGCTATTGCATACCGAACTTAACCCAACTCGATGGTGTCAGGGAATCCACCAATCATCTCGCATCTACTCTGCGATTGGATTAGAATAGAAGTATTTAATTGAGTGCACTTTGTGTCCTCATTACCTCATTTAAAACGCGTTGAGTCAGCTCCAGTGATAACGCGAACTTACCAAAGCATTCAATACGCACTTAGCGGATGCTGTGGCGCCGCGACCAACCGCCTCAGACCCATTGCATCATTGGCCAGAGCGATGGTGGAGACACGAAGGACGTCGCGCCGCCTGCAGGCGAAGGCCGCGGCCGCTGCCATCACCGCCTCCAGCCCCGCCACGTCGCCC
The DNA here is from genome assembly GCA_001712635.2 of Nothophytophthora sp. Chile5. Lineage (NCBI taxonomy): Eukaryota > Oomycota > Peronosporomycetes > Peronosporales > Peronosporaceae > Nothophytophthora > Nothophytophthora sp. Chile5. The sequence goes on from MBAC02007198.1 coordinate 7,675, forward strand.
ACCCGGCGGTCGCCTCCGCGCGCGGCCAAGAAGTCGCGGTCGCCCGCGAAGGCGGAAGCCGCGGATAAGCGCGAGGCCAGCGACGAGTCGGCGCAGGAGATTCCGGTGCTGGACGACGACGAGGAGGAGGACGAGGCGCCTAAGGCGGTAGCTGCGTCGTCCGAGAAGAAGCAGGAGAGCGAGGACGAGGATCCGGAAGTGGTGGAGCTTATGTCGTCCGCCACGAGTCCGACGGCGAGGCCAGGACGGAGGAGGCGGAGGTCGAAGTGGAGCATGAGGACGCCGAAGCTGAGGCTGGAGAGGAGCAGATGGAGGAGGAAGTACTAGACGAACAAGTTGAAGTGGAGCAAGAGGAGGAGGAAGCGGAAGGCGAAGCTGATGAGGAGCAGGAGGAGCAGGAGGAGCAGGGGGAAGAGGTGACAGCTGAAGCTGCTCAAGAAGAAGAGGAGGAAGCTGAGCAGCAGGAGGAGGAAGACGAAGAGATTCTGCTGATGGATGCCGATGATGGAGAGGAGGAGGAGGAGAGCACTGCGGCTGTCTCGGACGAAGACGACGAGGACGAGGACGTGGAGCAATACGTACGTGACTGCTCTCTCTACTCTGTCTGGATCAAACCACTAACTGCGTCGACCTTGTGCTCTTATGCAGGCGCTTCTCGCAGCTTCAGGTCTCAATCTGTCCTCCTCACGCACCCCCACCGCGTCTGCGTCTTCCGCTGCCACTTCAGCAGGCGTCGTGGCGCCTTCCCGCCGCCCTCCGCCGTCGGCGACCGCCTTGTTGAAGCGCCGTCTGGTGCCGAACGAACTGGACAGCGGCGCCTCTCAATACAAGAGCTACTTCGATTTCCACGGCACCGTCAACCGCTCGAGTGGTGCCACACTACGAGCCGACGCCCGCGCCGCCGAGGAGTCCACGGAGCTCTCGCAGGGCCACGCGGCGGTGGCGCATTCGGTGGCGCAGCGTGTGGAGACGCAGCGGAAGAAGTCGGCGGGACGCAAGTGGTTCGACTTTGAGTCGGAGGAGCTGACGGCCGACGCGCGTCGAGACTTCGCGCTGCTGCGGATGCGCAACTACCTGGACCCCAAGAAGTTCTACAAGACGTCTGACCACGCGCGTGCGCTGCCCAAGCACTTCCAGATGGGCGTGGTCATCGAAGGCGCGCACGAGTTCCGGTCGGCGCGCCTCACGAAGAAGCAGCGTCGCCAGACCTTCACGGACGAGATCATGGCGGACGAGGGCGTGCAGAAGTACACGAAGCGCGTCTTCAGCCAGATCCAGGCCGCACGCAGCGGCCAGGGACGCAAGAAGCGGCGGAACAACTAGACTCGAGTACGGACAGAGAGTGAGAGGGTGAGAGAGCAATATATAGACTGAGGTGCATTGTTGGATCGGGTTTCGAACCGACGCGGAGCTCTCGAGAGGCCGCGACGGACTGGGCTGCTGCTGGCAGAAAGAGATCCGCCTCCTGACGCTTGCCGTCTTCCTAGCAGATCGCACGAGAGCGGAGATGGCGACCCGCGAGTCGAAGCACGCGGACGAGGACGCGGAGGAGGGCAAGGAGGCGGAGACGCACAGGGGCGACGACAGCGGCGACGAGGACATCTCGAGCAGCGGCGAGGACGAGAGCGACGACTCGGGCAGCGAGGACGAGCTCTCCGAGTCGGACGACGACCAGAAGGGCAAGGCGGCGAGCGGAGCAGCTCCGAAGGCGGCTGCCGTGAAGACCGCAGGCTCGGAGCGCAACCTGGTGAACCAGCCGTTCGACGAAGCCGTGGACCTGAGCGAGTCGGAAGGCAGCATCGTGTCCGAGGACCCCAACTCCCCCAAGAAGCAGGCGGGCGGCGGCCGACCCATCAAGAACCAGCCGTTCGACGAGGCGCTGGAGCTGTCGGCCAGTGTCCAGGAGGTGGCGAGTCCCGTGAAGACGTCTGCGGCCTCGACGACTGCTGCGGAGAAGCCGCCCCCTTTGTCGTTGGGAGGCGCCGGTCGAGACGCGAAGGCTGCTGCGGCCGCCGCCATCGCCGTGGGGGCCGAGATGAAGAACCGGCCGTTCGATGAGGAGGTGGATCTGAGCGACTCGGGCGACAGTGTGGACACGAACGGGCAGCCCAGTCCGGACCACAAGAGCGCGAGCCTCGCTCGACTCGAGTCCAAGGACGCCCAGCCCACGACTCCAGCAGCAGCAGCAGCAGCAACCCGTCAGCCGCCAAAGGAGAGCAAACCGCTGAGCTTGGAGCCAACTCCAGCGTCCGCAACAGCGAAGCCGGTAGTTGCAGCGCCTGAGAAGCGTCCTGAGCCGGCTCGAAAGACAGCGCAGCACGAGTCCGCGAGCTCATCCGAGGATTCGGAGAGTGGCGATGACGACGACGATGACGAGGAGGAGGATGAAGGGGAAGAGTCTCAGTCCACGTCTCAAGTGGCTTCGGCTACAGCGCCTCATGCTGGCGGTAGTGGCGTGTCTGGCGTCGGAGCTGGAGGCTCCGGCAGCGGAGCCAGCGCGAGTCACGCGGCGATGCTGGCGAACGCCGGCAGCTACAAGGAGAGCGACTACGCGCACCTCAAGGTCTCGCACGAGATCCGCGAGCTGTTCCAGTACATCGGACGCTTCAAAGCGCAGGAGATCGAGCTGGAGACGAGACTCAAGTGCTTCATCCCCGAGTACATCCCGGCTGTCGGAGACATGGACGCCTTCCTCAAAGTGCCGCGTCCGGACGGCGAGGCGGATCAGCTGGGCCTCAAGATGCTGGACGAGCCCAGTCTGAGCCAGTCGGACGCCACGGTGCTGGACCTACAGCTCCGCTCCACGTCCAAGAAGAAGCACGGCGACATCGTGGTGCGCAGCATCGAGAACGCCGAGAAGGCGCCGCGGGAGATCGACCGCTGGGTCAAGTCCATCGCCGATCTGCACCGCACGAAGCCTCCGCCGCAAGTGCATTACACGAAGAGCATGCCGGACATCGAGGGCCTCATGCAGGTGTGGCCCGAGGAATTCGAGGAGCTGCTGGCCAAGACCGCACTACCCGGCGCCGAGCTGGACCTGGCGCTGGAGCAGTACGTGCGCGTCATCTGCGCGCTGCTGGACATCCCCGTGCACAAGAACGTGTACGAGTCGCTGCACGTGCTCTTCACGCTCTACCTGGAGTTCCGCAGCAACCAGCACTTCATGAACTACGACGACCAGCTCGAGAGCAACGCGGCGCTCGCCAGTCAGCAGCCGCTGCCGTTCACAGCGCGACGAGCCGATCTGAGCACTCCCGACGACTTGGGCTCTTCTCGGAAGTGACCGAGGGTAGTGTAGACCGGAGGGGAACGAATGTAGTGTTCTTTAATGACTGAGGGAGGTAGTGGCAATCCACTAGGATGCCTAAACACTACGCGGTGCTTCCGTCAAGGCTTCTTGTTGCTGTCTGGAGTAGGCGACAGGCCCGAGAGCTCCCGCTGCTTCTCCATCATCTGGACAACGCAATTCGATCAGTCAGTGCAATAACACTAAAGTGGCGATGACTGGGGACTTGCACCAACCTTCTCCTGCACTTCCTGCACACACTGCCAGCCGAAGAGAATCCGCTTGGAGACCGTCTCGCTGTCCTGCTTTCATAATTACCTCATTAGTATCCAGCTTCGAGCTTAGTACACAGTCCAGTGCTTCAGCGGCTTTGGTCGCACCGTCTCGTAGCGGTTCTGCTCGATCTCCAGGCGCGCGTTCTTCTGCAGGACGCTGGACCTGGTGGCGATGGAAGGGAACGCTAGTGAGTCATTGCGGACACGATGGAGACGGAGCCGACAGGACCAAAAGGACGACGCACCACAGCTCGCCCTGCTCGTTAGTGTGCGGGAACAGGCGCGTCGTGCGCAGCACCTCCCGGTACAGGCGGAGCACCTCTTTCCGCTTGTCGAGCAGCATTGTCGAAGGCAATTTCGTTGACAAGTGTGGACTGTGTGGCCAAAACAGCGAGCAAATGAATTTTAGTGTGAAAAAATTAGTGTAAACCAGTAGTGGGTACCGGTGCTGATTCCGGAAAATAGTCCATAAAACAGTACTATTTATTATCCATAGTGATAAAACACTAGCGGTATTATAGGTGCTGAGCGATCTCCAAAGGGCACGCATAGACCTCAATGCAAGCGCTGAGGCAGCGCCGGCATAGATCAAGGAGGACTTGGCGGAGATGCAGCGCTCTCTTCGGGTACCGCCGCCCGGTCATCTCTCAGTCAATCACTACGCGTGCAGGTCCGTCGTCCGGGCATCCAATACTTGGTTCTCCTCGCAATTGACGGTCGTGGGTGCTATCGAACTCGAGCACTCCACGCGTATCTGCCAGCAGCGTTTCCTGAGCAGCTGGCTGCTCGAAGCACGACTTCAACAGCTAGTGATGCACTCATAACGTATATTTTCAGCCCTCATTCCTCACCTTGAAGCTTATCTCACCGCCTCCAGGATCTGAGTCACCCCGAAATAGTCGCTTGAAGCGAAGACAAGCATGCCGATGACGCAGACATCCAGGACCGGCTTAATCTTCCAGGGCTCCCTCATTCCTGGAAACCTTGCAGCCGTGCCAAGGTAGCAGATTGCCGGGCCAGCAGAGAGGAGGGCGATATCGACCGAAGGGCAATGTGGTGCTGCCCAAGTCGTCGCCAGTGTATGCTCCCTCTCTTCGCCAGCCTTGCAGTGCTGCTGACCTTTACACCCAGCTTTCAACCGGTGGAAGGCTGCATCCACGACACTCTGGACCACAAACTGAGCGATGGCCATCAGCAGTACAATGACGACCATCCGTTTCTCCTTGGCAATCGCAGACGACAGCTGGACACTGACGATACCACGACCTTCCAGACCTACAGCCAGGCAGTCGATGAGGTATTCCAGCCCATTCGGATCACCGCGTACTATGACAATTCGACCCTCGATTTCATCCCCGCCGAGAAGCGAGCATTGATCTTCCAGATCATCCCGGACGCCATCAACCGCTTCAAGAACGCTCTTCAGGTCGTGCCGGTGCAAGGCAAGCTCGCCGCTCAACACTCGTGCAAGACGCAATGGCTCACGACGCCTCCAGTCTGCAAGACCTTCGTCCAGAACGAGAAATGTCTCGACATGCCGATCCCAGACGGCCATTTCGGAGCCACGAGATCCTGTAGCACCTGCACTTCACTCGGCTGCGCTACAGGCCGCTGCTCGACCACGGCGGCTGGAGGAGTCGCAGACACAGATTTCCTCATCTACGTCCGCTCAGCAACGACCGGATACTGCGGGACGCGGACTCTGGCGTACGCTTCATCCTGTCAGAAGGACCAATTCGACCGCCCTACCTTTGGCATGGTCAATTTCTGCTCTGCGCAGCTCAATACGGCGCCTGAAGCCTACGAGGCGCAAGTGGCCACTGCCATGCACGAACTCACGCATGCTCTAGGCTTCTCGGCGCAGCTCTTTCCTTTGATGCGCTTCCCCGATGGCTCTCCTCGCACCCCACGGGATGCAAATGGTCATCCACCCACGTATACAGCCGGCCAGTGTCCTAATGGCCAAGCCATCGACTACTACGTCGCACCGAGTGAGAACACGGTGAAGTACTTCAATGAACGAGATCACGTCGTGGCCAAGATGGTGACCCCCAAGGTGGCTGCGTTCGTGCAGTCGCACTTCAACTGCACGAGTGTAGCCGGCGCTGAGCTCGAGTCCCAAGACAACTCGGGCTGTCTGGGCTCGCATTGGGAGGAGCGACTCTTTGAGCCGGAGTACATGACACCGGTCGAGAGCTTCCGCAATGTGTTCAGCGCCTTGACACTGGCGTTCTTCGAGGATTCTGGGTGGTATCGGGCGAATGCTTCAACGGCTCAGCGCCTGTACTTCGGAGAGCAACGAGGCTGCGCCTTCGCCAGTGAGAAGTGTATTGATCCAGATACAGCCAAACCCGTGGCCAGCGATCACTACTGTACCAGCAACAGCGTCGAAAGCTGCTCGGTGGACGGCACTTCGCGATCCATGTGTACGATCTCCAGTGGTCGCACCATTCCGCCCGAGTACCAGTACTTCCCAGGCTTTCCGACGAAAGGAGGCGAAGACTTCGCGGACTTCTGCCCGATGAACGTCGGCTATTCCTATGGCGACTGTAGTGACCCCAGCAATCTCATGCTGCCGGGCAAAACGACCATCAACATCCTCGGGGAATCCTACTGCCCGACCTGCAAGTGCACCGCTACGTCACTCCGCAGCGCCGACTCGACCAATTGGAGCGTTAACGCGCGTCGCCAGACAGGGTGCTACGCCATGCGCTGCCTCTCCAACGGCAGCAACGACACAAGCAGCAACACGATTGAGCTCACAATCCCACGGAGCAAGACGAACGATGTCGTAGCCATCAATTGCACCCGCAAAGGCGAGAAGCTCACGGTGCAGGGCTTCTCCGGATACATCACGTGTCCAGACCCCTTCACGATCTGCAACTCCGACCAAGTCTACAGCTTTGGCGACAGTAGCAATGGACACACAGTTGCCCCAGGCTCGGGCACAGCTGCTTCAGGCTCGGGCACAGCCAATCTGCGGTCCTCCAACTCGGCCAGTGGCCTTCGATCGGACGTGGTCGTGGGGCTGAGCATCGTCCTGCACTTTGTATGGCTGGTCGTCAGGACCAGCCACCGATAGACCAACCAACTACAGCAAGCACATTCAAGCCAAGATTCATCTTGAAGTTATGTTCTGTGGGTAAACGATTTTATAGCACCGTGGCCCTCTATACCGCTCATTACGGTACCTCCGCATTCTCGGACTTAATCGGATATCTGGATCCAGTTCCCCTTCAAGAGACCGACCGACGAAGAAAGCTCGATGAAGGCTCTGATCCTCGTGGGCGGCTTCGGCACGCGCCTGCGCCCGCTCACGCTGTCGTGCCCCAAGCCGCTGGTGGAGTTCTGCAACAAGTCCATCGTCGTGCACCAGATCGAGGCGCTCGTGGCGGTACGTGCTGTATCTGCTGTCTCCGTCCGCTCGTTTGCTCTCGTCAGATTCGGGAGCTCGTACGCGATCGTGCTTTCTGACGGAATGACTGGGGCCTGCTCCTGTTTGTATGGGCGAAGGTCGGCGTGACGGAGGTGATCCTGGCCGTGAACTACCAGCCGCAGGTGATGCTGGCGGCGCTGGAGTCGATGGAGAAGAAGGTAGACAGACCGGTTTCCCATATTAAAGAGGAGAGACGACGCACTTCCTGGATGACTGACTGGGTGGATGATGTGGCTGCTTGTGCTTGGGATGAGGCAGTACCAAATCAAGATCTCGTGCTCGCACGAGACGGAGCCGCTGGGCACCGCCGGCCCGCTGGCGCTGGCGCGCGAGCTGCTGGAAGACGGCGACCCGTTCTTCGTGTTCAACAGCGATGTCATCTGCGAGTACAAGCTGCAGGAGTTCCTGGATTACCACAAGAAGCACGGTGGAGAGGGCACCCTCATGGTACGGACAGCTCTCTCTCTCTCTCTCTCTCTGGCGTCTTTGGCTTGAGGGATTGATGCTAATACCGAGGGATCTGGCAGGTGACGCGAGTGGACGAGCCGTCCAAGTACGGCGTCGTGATCTCGGGCGACGATGGCCAGATCCAACGCTTCGTGGAGAAGCCGCGCGAGTACGTGGGCAACAAGATCAACGCCGGCATCTACATCTTCAATCGCGAGGTACTGGACCGCATCCAGCTGCGTCCGACCTCCATCGAGAAGGAGATCTTCCCGCAGATGGCTGCGGAAGGGAACCTCTACTCCATGGTGCTTCCCGGCTATTGGATGGACATCGGCCAGCCCAAGGACTTCCTCTCGGGCATGTGTCTGCATCTGGACTTCCTGGAGCGCACGGACCCCGAGGCGCTCGCCACTGGCTCCAAGTTCATTGGCAACGTCATGGTGGACCCCACAGCCGTGATCGGGGAGGGCTGTCTCATCGGCCCCAATGTCGTTGTCGGCCCGGGCTGCGTCATCGAGGACGGTACGTTGGATCTCAGCTTGTATTCCCGTCAAGGCCAATCCAGCGTGCAGGTTGCTAACGAGCTCGTGGTGGTGCTAGGCGTTCGACTGAGCCGCACGACTCTGCTGCGCGACGTGACTGTGCGCGCCAACTCGTGGATCCAGTCGAGCATCATCGGCTGGGGCTCCACCATCGGCCGATGGGTGCGTGCCCTCGATGCTTCTCGGTCTTCTGTGCGCTGGGGCTCATGCCATGTTTTCTTCCTTTGCTGTGTAGTGCCGGATCGAGGGGATCACCGTCGTCGGAGAGGACGTGCAGGTGAAGGACGAGAAGTTCATCAATGGCGGCCTCATCTTGCCGCACAAGGCCATCTCGGCCAGCATCCCCGACCCAGGCACCATCGTCATGTGAGCTGGCAGAGATCGGAGGCGGCGTCCTCTTCCTTCGTTCATTTTCTTTCTCGTTTGCATTTTGTCAGAAGAATTTCACGTGCATCCCACAACACAAGAACACCAACAATCTTACATGCAAAGATCCATTACCGTTCGCGTTCAACTCTTCCCTCCGAACCGTGGCGTCGACGCTCGCTTGAACCTGCAATCATGGGATCCTGTTTTCTTTTCTCACATGCATATATGCATCCTCCCCTTCCAATGCAACCGACCGCTAGGGAGAGCCACAAGCAGGCACTTACTTGGTCGCTGCCTCGTTTTCGTCGTTTGAGCTGGACGACGACGACGTGATCGTCGAGCGCCCGTTGGACGAATGCGAAGCCGGGTTCTCTTCGCCCACGCGGATGCGGAGTTGCTCCATGTCGGTTTCCCACTTGTCCTCCAGATGCTGCACGTGGTGACGCAAGTTGCGGATCTCCATCAGCACGCTGGCGAAGCCGTCCGCCACGATAAGCTGGCGCAGTTTCATGCGGTCGCGGCGACGGTACACGCACTTGAGCGTCTCGCCAAAGGCGACCATGACCAGCGCAAACACCATCGAGAACATCCACTCGTACCACTCAATGTGGGAGAACCCAAAGAGGTCGTCGTTGATCACGGGGATGTTCGTGACGGAAAGCGTCAGTGTCAGCGAGCCCACCGCCGCCATCTGCATCCACTTGTTGCCGAACATGTCCTTGAACACAGACTTGGTGAAACTGCGGGCCGTGTACGCGCGAAGCATTTCCATCGTCGTGATGTAGATGAACGCCATCGTCTGAGAGCGTGAGGTGCCCTCGGACACGCACTCGTAGTCACCGCCATAGCAGAGCAGATCATCGCTTTCGTAGAAGTCCATCGAGCGGACGCTCTCATCGAAGAGGTAGGTGCCGTTGAGGGATCGCGCGCCGCAGTTCGTGTACGCCTGCCAGCCATTGCCCATACCCATCCAGCGCGAACACACTACGTTCTTGTATGCGTCCACACCACTGTTCGTGTCGATATCAGCAGTGATGTCGTTGAGAAGAACATTCTCAAAGTTCCAGTAGAGGCCACAGGAAAACACAATCAATGCGCCAGTCGCGATAAGAAGCGCGTTCGACAACACGAGTACCCAGAGACGACCAAACACGATGTGCTCCTTGCGCGGACGTGGGCGCTCCGACATCACCGTGCCATCGCCCTTCTCCAGACTCAGCGCCACGGCGGCCATGCCATCAGCGAACAAGTTGAGCACGAGAATCTGCAGCGGTTCCAACGGATTCGGCATGCCCACAGCGATGGCCGTGAAGATGACAGTGATCTCGCCGAAGTTCGTCGAAAGCAAGAAGCACACGAAACGCTGGATGTTTCCGTAAATTTCGCGCCCCTTCTCAACCGCGGAAACGATGCTGCAGAAGTTGTCATCCGTGAGGATCATATCCGACGCACCCTTCGCAACAGCCGTGCCAGTGATTCCCATGGCCACGCCAATATCAGCCTCCTTCAGCGCAGGTGCGTCGTTGACGCCATCGCCAGTCATGGCAGCCACGTGATCTTGGCGTTGCAGCGACTTCACGATCTCGATCTTGTCTTCTGGCTTGGCGCGAGCGAACACTGACACACGGCTGGTTATCTCGTCCAGGTCTGAGTCTGCCAAGTAAATGTTCTGCCGAGGACGCAGCACACTGCAGTCCACCGCTTCCTCGTCAACATCGGCGCCCAGAGGAAGCAAGTCAATGTCCTTCGCGATGGCAACAGCGGTCTTGAGATAATCTCCAGTGATCATCACCGTCCGGATCGACGCTTGGCGAGCCGTATGGATAGCTTCCTTCACTCCTTCGCGCGGAGGGTCGATCGAGGCGACAAGCCCAACGAAGATAAGTGGCGCACAGAGCGCTTCAAACTTCGCCTCCACGTCATCCTCGTCCTCGGAGAACGGCATCTTTTCGAGCGGACGGACTGCAACGGCGAGGACACGCAACGCCTGCGATGACAACGCATCGACAGCCTCCAAGATGCCATGGCGGTCTGATGCGTGCATCGTCGCGATCGAGCCGTCGGTACGCAGAATTTGAGTGCAGTTCTTGGCGACGTAGTTGGGCGCTCCCTTCACATTGGCCACGTACGGCGTCTTCACAGGAAACGACACCATGTCGAATCGGGATTCCCCCGCAGGGAGTTCGTTCACAGTGATCATCATCTTCCTCGTCGACGAGAAGGGCACCTCGGCCACACGCGGGTACATTTCCATCGCGTGCTCTCGCCAAATGCCCGCCTTTGCAGCAGCCACGACGAGCGGCGCCTCCGATGAGTTGCCCATTGGCACCCACAAGGGCATGCCGTTGTCACCTTCCTCTTGCTGCAAACTGGTGTTGCTGCACAGCACTGCCGACAGCAACGTCGTGCGCACTGGGATCGACACAGTGGGGGCCTTGGTCTGGCTGACGCCGTTGTGGAGAATGTCTCCCGTAGGATTGAAGCCCGTACCCGTGACATCGTATACGATCGAGTCGCTCCACATCTTGACTGCTGTCATCTTGCCCTCGGTCAGCGTGCCGGTCTTGTCGGTGCAAATCACCGAGCTGGCCCCGAGCGATTCAACTGCAGCCAGTTTGCGAACCAGCACGTTCTTCTTCACCATGTCCGCCGTGCCCGTGGACAGGCAAATGGTAACAACCATGGGCAATCCCTCCGGAACAGCACTGACAGCGAGCGACACCGCGACCATGACCATATTCAGCCAAACCGGGCGGTCGGGGTTCTTGGGGTCCGCATTGCCACGCACCATACCGACCACGAATACGATCACGCAGATGCCGAGCACCACCGTGCCCATGACGACACCTAGGTGGTGGAGCGATTGCTGCAGCGGCGTCATCTTGGGGTAGTACTTGTTGACGAAGCGGCGCCAGCAGTTAGGCCTCTTCGTGCCATTGGCCGCATTGCCTCCCTTGAGGAGCATCGCAATTGAACCCACGCGCGTTGACATGCCGGTTTCCACGACCACGCCAGTGGCGTTGCCCGTAGCAACCGACGTCGATGCGAACACCATGTTGTCGGCTGTCAGCTTCTCACTGCGGCTCATGTCAGCGTCGAACTTCTTCAACACGTCCTCGGACTCGCCCGTCAGAATCATCTCATTGACTTTGAAATCGGAGCTGAAGATTAGGCGGATGTCGGCAGGCACGATGTCTCCCGTCGCCAGCACGACAATGTCGCCAGTGACGAGCTGCTCACTCGGAATGAGCAGCTGGCGGCCACCTTCACGCACGACCATGCACTGAGGCGATGTCATCTTTTGCAGCGCCTCCAGGGCGTTACTGGCGTTGTGTTCTTGGATCGTGGCGATGACGGCGTTCAGCGTCACGATAGCGATGATTGCGAGTCCTTCCACAAACTCCTGCAAGGCGATCGACGCCACCGCTGCAGCCATCAGCAGACCAATGATCACGTTCGTGAACTGCAACAAGAAAATGACGTACACCGGCGCCTTCTTCTCGGCTTCAAGCGAATTCGGGCCGTGCAGCGCCAGTCGCTCACGGGCAGTTTCCGCTTGCAGGCCGAACTTGTCATCCACACCAAACTCCGCGAGAATAACATTCACTGGCTTCTCGTGCCACGCCCATTGACCCTCCTGGCGATCCACCTCTGCAAACGACTCGCGCGTTTTTTGCGGGTCCAGCGCGACCACACGTTCAGCGTCGCTCAGGAAACGCGAGCGGTGCGACTCGCGCTCGCTCAGCTCCTCGCTCACGGACGCCGTGTCATCGAACAAAGCATATTGCTCCGCATTCAATAGATTTCTCTCTCCCCGACCAGCCTCGGCGCCAGCGCCTCTGTCGACGGCGTGCTCCCCTGCACCAGGGAAGAACGCCGGACTCGGGCGATGGCTCGCGCGGCGGTCGCTCGCCACTCTAGGAGTATGCGCTGCCGCGTAGGGAAAAGAAGAGGAGGATGGCGTCGCCGCGTCCAAGCCCTCGGAGCAGGCGGCGCTGCGAGACGGCGCTCGCCTCAGTTCGCTCGGGTCCACGCATGAGTCTGGGCCATTCAAGTCCGGGGGGTCAGCCATTCAAGGGGAGAAGAGGGCGGAGGTTCGTCTCGCGGAGAAGGAGGGAGACTTGGCGGTTCTGGGCAACGAATGCGCGCGGGGAGTTCAACTGCAACGAGCGAGTGCGCGCGAGACGGCAAATGCGAAAGTGAAAGGGAGCTTTCCTTCAAAGGACGCCGCGCACTGGAAGCCGCATTGCCGTAAAATATGAAATTTACCCAACGCCACGGGATCATCCATCATCGGCATACAAAAAAGAAGAGAGAAACGCGGAATGGATATCTTCGGTTTACTGGACAGAAAATAGAGGCTTTGCCATCATTCTGGGTGACACTCATCAAGAAGAGGGACGGGGGTACAATTTTAATTAAAATCCACCTCACAAAAAAGAGCGATTTTAATCTCGTATTCTGGTGCGACCAGCGGAAATTATTTTAATTTTCAGCCACCTGTCCAGTTGCGAGTTGGTTGCACCTTGGAACCGCATCCAACTGACCTGCGAGCTCGATTTCGCCGAACTGGAGCGGGTGGCAGATTTCAATACATATAATACGCGTTCATGTGCGGCTGGTGCATGCAGACTCGTGGTCTCCGTCGGCAGCCGACCACGAACGAAATCCTACTGTGTGGTCTGTTGTGAAGATGTGTGTACATCCGAGCATGCCATCTCTTTACTCCATAAACCTATCAGAACGCATAGTGACAAGTGCGAGGCTGACACTGGTTTTACGTTGCGTTTGCCCTCACTGTGTACGCTTTGCTTTCCTATTTCATATTCCTTCGTTATGGGATACTAGTACACGGCAGGCCCAAAGCCCTTCGATGCTGTCCGGTTATGTTATGGGCAGTTGCTTGAATCGAAGGAATGCTGCCCATCAGCCTTGTCGTGTTGCAGACCCCACAATTAAGATTCTTGATCCAGGAAGAGCCGCGATGCACACTGCAAGGACGTGACGCCACATGCACGGGCAGCGCACTCTGTACGGAGGGCCAGTTTCTGCCCACATTACTTCCCCTTTATTGCGTTGTTCACACATCATGCCACCATCCGAGGCTTTGGCTTTGCGGGGTCGCACTTCGTGACTTGCCTTAGATCTCGAAGCGCGCGTATTGCGTGCGTGGGTTGGGAGGAGTTCAACTTCCGCTGCGACACGCGTCATTTCCAGCATGACCACTTCTCTAATACCCCAGGGGCATTATTCACAAAGACTGCACGAACGAAACAAAAGCGAAGCCATCTCGTTCATGTTGACACATTTCTGAGCAGTGCTCGTAGATGATCATGTCGGTGCTTCAGTGCCGTTCACAACTACAC
>MBAC02007211.1:0-13821 GCA_001712635.2 Nothophytophthora sp. Chile5
TTTCTTGTGCGCGCTGGGAGGGTTATCAGGGTAAACCCCCCTCCCGATTTCGATGGTAATATCAGATTTGCCCAATAACGACATTTTAACAAAAACATATGGTTAAACATGTGTTATTAGTTATAAAAGAAAATCATAAATTTTGCAAGGTCAATTGATAACCTTCCCAAACAAAACATTGGGTGTCGGATACAACAAATGCTATACGGTACCATCAAATGCGCGGAGGTAGGGAATTCTCACACCGCAACAGACATTCCAAACAGTCTCTCAGGCCCCTGATTCCATAAAACACCGGCATGTATTACTAAGTTTTCAACTCACGTCAACTGTCGATGATGGGCATACACACATTATGTCCCGGCGCAGTATCAGCTATCTTTTAAACCAGCTTCGTCGATTGAGGCTGACAAAGTCATTGGATCGGTGAAACCGCAGGGATCTCTCTGATGTGCAAACGAGCAAATACGCTAGCTTTCCTAGCAAGCATAATACACGCACGTATGGTCACCACTATAGAAAGAGGAAAGCGTACCTGGTCCCATGAACGACAGGGCAAAGGCTGCACACACAGTTTTTTTCTTGCAGATTAGGCGAGTGCGGAGACGTGGGCTCACGCATTGTCTTGAACAACCTCTCACAAAGTCGATTTTGGAATGCCATTGTTCTTGGCTGTTGAGGGAACGATCTGCCCGAGGTGCATGGAGATGACTTCCGTAGCTGCTTCGATGACTGCAGGCGTGTGTTTCCGCTTCCTCCCCGCGGCCCTGTTTTCTTTCCGTCCTAGTTCACTCGGGTTTTTCACAGTCGGTCTATCGTATTATGATGGAGATCAAAGAACGTGGACGCGACAGCCGGGCTGACGGAGGCCGACTTGCCGTCGACAGCGCCTTCATAGAGGAAACGAATGACGGCCTTACGTTCCGCGCGTCGAGTTGCTCTTTCCCCACCGCGTTTGCACACCAAATTTAAGAATGATGAACACCCAAAATATTTGGTGCGCTATTACTGGCTATGTGTTCAACTTTTACCCACTCCCGATTATAGGTTTGGGTGTATTTAGTCAGCAACTGCGATGCATCTATAAGCGTCGGACGTTGTGCTTTCATTAAAGTCGGACGGAGTATAACATAAGAACATTCTTGAATCGGTAAATCAAATGTTTAAAAAGTGTACACGACGCGGGACTCGAACCCGCAACCCCCAGATTCGAAGTCTGATACGCTATCCATTGCGCCAGCCGTGCTTACAAATTTGAAGACACTCGCTTGGACTCATTAAATCTATGAGTACTTCGAGCTTGCTTCAGGTGCCTTGGGAGAAGAAGAAGAACGGGAATGCAAGACCTGGTAATCTGAAGGTTCTCAAGGGATCGACGGAGACACTCGTGCTAGCTAATTTCAACGAACAATGTGAACCACCGAGGTAGTAACCGTTTCGGTAGTGCTAAAATACGTCAGGCGCTTGATCAATATTACTTCTCAAAGGCGAAACCAATTTTGAAGCTGCCACGCCAACACCGAATATCGTGTTATCAACCCAATCGCGGAAATGATAGCCACTCTTAACTTGGAGATCGAATCTGAAGGATGAGTGCTCTCGTCTCTGTCCTTTTGTTGGAGAAATAGAGACGGGGCGCTCAACCTTCAGGTGTCGATATGACAACAGACACTTTTTGTTTTTACAACCAGCTAGGTCTGTCGAGTATACGATTAGCTTAGACATGGAGCTAACTTCGACTGGCTTTCACTAAAAAGAAGAAAGAAATGGAGACTGATTAGTGTCACCGAATATTTTCCATAACCAGCCATTCAACTGTTGTGGTATTTAAACCTCGTGGGTATAATATTAGCCCTTTAAGCTTTTGCAACAAACACTAAATTTAGTGATGGACAATTTCTTTGGGTTATTTATTATCCAGAGTTTTTATTTTTGCGATAGAACTGACCACCTTCCTCGGTTTTGTCAGTCGGCTGACAACGTTCGGCAGGTCCCCATGAGCGGCGAAGTATATTCAGAATTGAGCTCAATGAATCTTTAGTCAGCCACACAAAAAGAGTTAAATTCAGTAGCTCACTTGTTCGTTTAACCCACACTGATCAGCTGATGGTTTCTAAACGATAAATATGGTCTTTTATCGATAATATTCGAGCACAGGATGATATATCAGTTTTTACCCCATTGGGTACGGTAGTTGTATAAGCTCGTCAGCACCTCACGCGTGCGTCGCCCTCCTTCCTTTCAGCTTGCACCTTTGGGCTGGGTCGGGTAGTTGGCTAAGGCCGTCTGGTGAATCTCTCCTTCGGTCTGTGGTCACGCATCACCACAGCCTGCCAGTTCCTCCCTCCGGCTCATATAACGCCTATGTGAGCGGGGCCGGCGTCCGGCGGCTCTGCTCGCCGACAGCGTCCTTCTTTAGCAGTGGATTTTTCACGCGCCGGCACAATCCGCAGCACATGTGTATTCTTCTTGCTCAGTCTTCTGGCTTCTGGCGAACCTCCAGAAGGCCTCCGGTATCTTACTTGCTCTGTCTGTTCGCTCGTGTGGTTCTTCCAGTAACAACAGAACTGACACGACCACAGACAACCCTAAACTTATCATGCAAAAGGGGACTTCGCCTCCTGAATCTCAGCCCGCCTTGCCCCAGTCGCTAGGTTCACCTCCTCTCTTCTCCCGGATCTCGTCATGGTGCCGCCTGACCGCTTGGTTCGTGTCCTCGGGTGTAGATCATCTTCATCTCTCCATCGACCGGCCTCCCCCGTCGTGCAGCGAATATTCGTGATCGATTGAGTTGCCAGACGCCGGCGGGTCAACCCACCCTGCGTGTCAATCGTCATGGCGTCCGCCACACCAATTGTCACTGTCTGCGACGCTTCATCCTTGCAGCTCCAGTCCACGTCCTTGTCCACACTCGCCATCTTGGCCGCCCGAATCACTGCAACATCGCTTGGTTGACCACCGACAAAGCTCATCCTGACTCCAGCAGTATGGTGTCGCAATGAACAGCAGAATACGCGCACTGCAGCCAGCAATAGGACGGCTTGCACGGCACGGAGGGTCCTCCGGCACGAAGGAGGGAGACCGCACAGCCACATGGTAGGAGAGAAGGCGGTCAGCGAAAAGGATGCCGTGGGTGATGCACGAAATGTTGGGGGCATGCAGTGCGTTGGTCTATCATCGGACAGGTGGTCTTGCTGACCAGTCGCTCTCTTTTGGTGGGTTTCTACTTTCACACTCCAGAAATCCCGTAATTGCTGGATCTTTTTTACCTCGTTCACTTTGAATGATCAAAGTAATTCATCACATGCACATCTGTAGAGCAAACAAGGAACACCAGAAGGTGCATACATCAGGTTTCGAGCTCCGAAAGGTCTCAGAAGACAGGAAGACCACGAAGTATGACAGTATGCGCGCCTTTCAGGCAGTCTTCTCAACTTCACATATCAACGCATCCAACCGAAGGCGCAACGGCGTGCTACAAGCCGTGTCTTGGCCCATCAGACTAAAGATCCGACCAGGGCGAGCGAGCGAGCGAACGTGATCGCTGCAGCCCGATTTTTTGTTGCGGTCATCCGGAAGACCATCCGTGCCTGTCTGTCTTGTGAGAGGCATTTTTGATTTGTTAACTTTGACCCCCCCCCGCTGCACCATTTGGAGTTTTCTCCATTAGGAGACTTAATGAAGCAAATAACAAGAGTGAGATCTCCTCGTCTTAATAGCACAACCTTCACATACTTACAGCATTATACACTGAAGGTTTACTTTATAATTGTATCTCATTGCCGTATTTTCTAATAAACCGATAAACTTGTTCAAAATTGTTCGCTAGTATCAATCGCTATTCTTTCGTTGTTTAAATTGGAAATTGCGAGTTCATCCATTCTGTCAAAGGCCAGAAAGCAGAATAGTAATATTCAACAGTAATCGATATTTTACTTTAAAGTGGAATTTTCGCAGACGGGATTTTGGATGTCGTCAGAAAATAGAATCCCAAACGTTCAGTAGAGTTGCCCAAACAGAGCAACATTGTTTTAACAAGCATAAAACAATTCATGGCGACAAAACGCAAAGCTTACAGCTGCTTGGCGACGATGGAGTGCCATCCACCGCACGGGACCTCCGGGACGGTCACGTAGTCGTCCGAGGCGCTTGCCACACCAAAGCCGCTCCACGAAGCCTGCCCGTTCTCCCAGACGGTGTTGCCATTGATCGTGACCGTGATCATGTCCAGCGACTTGCCGAACGTGGGCACCGAGATAGAGCCCGTGGTGTCCTGTGGCGTCACGATGTTGGCAGTGAAGAAGCTGTCTTCATTAGTGGTTGTCCACTCCGCCGAGAAGTATCCCGTGGCCAGAGTGTAACCAGTCTGCAGCTCTCCGATGTTCGCGCCAGCAGCGTGCGGCACGAACTCCCAAGTCTTGCCGGCCTCGTTCACGGGGCTGAGTCCACCGATGTGCAGGGTGAGGGAGGCCACAGGACCCGTGGACCACGCGTGCGCGTGCGAGATGTAGCCTCCGAGTTCGAGTCCGTAAAACGGGTACATCAGTTCACCGGTTTCGTAGTAGGCCTCGATCGTCGTGGAGTTGCTGAAGATGTTGAGCATGTAGCCCCACTGACGACGCATGATCTCCATGGCAAGCGTTGCGTTGCCCGGGTTGGCACGCAAGTGCGCCTCGATCTCCACACTCGTGATGAACGGGGAGATGGAGCCCAGACCCTCAGGCGAGACGGCGCCGAACTCGTTCCAGTGAGTCGATAGCCCTTGCGAGACCGTCACGGCGCGATCAGTCGACTCCGTCACATTGTAGCGAACAGCCAGCGAGTTGCCGTCCTGCGGGAAGATCTCGGCACCTTGCGCCGTGGTGTTGTCTCGGAAGAGTCCCTCGGATGTGTCCCATAACTCGGAGTTCACGGAGCTCTTCACTTCGCTGGCGATCACGTCGAACGAAGTGCCTTCATAGGAAACCCCAGCCAATCCGAGCTCTTCCGCCAGCTGCGAGTAGGTGACCAACGCGTGGTACAGCAGCGAATTGGCCGCGATGTTCTTACCGCCCTGGCCCGTACGTCCCCAGTCCATCGTTGCTGTGACGTTCAACAGTGCGTCGGAGGAGTCCACCTTTGCCAGAATGAATTCGAAGCCGAGTAGAACCTGGTTCCAAACGCTCAACACGAGACTCGTGTCCGCGCTGAGTGTCGTGTAATCCGCCAGCGCGATGAGCGTCCAGATGTGGTACGTATCCGAGTTCACATTAGCCAACTGGATGCGCGGGGCAATAGGAGTGCCAGCGTAGGCAAACTGGCCCGTGGTCGAGTTCTGGATCGCGTAAAGCGACGCTAGTGCATTGCGGACCGCCAGCAGATTGTCGCCGTTGAGCGACACGGCTTTGGAGAGCGTGGAGATGCCGTAGTCACCCGGCCACGGCGTGCGGTCGCGCTTCGCGCCATCCACGAACACCTCGGCGTCGGTGCTCACGTTCAGGATCGTAGCGTTGTTGAACCAGCCGGACTCGGAGATCGTGGGCGGGTTAGCGCGTGATTCGTTGGCAAAGATGGTGCAGAGCTGCACAGTGTACACACCTGCGTGCCAGATGCGGTTTAACAGGTCGTCGTCGCAGTGAAAGTGGCCGGAGTACTCGCGCAGCTTGTCGCTGTCCGTGTGTGGTGCAGCGGTGAAGTGCGTCGAGACGCCCGTGACCTCAACAGCGCTGCCATCGGCGCTCGTGGAGAAGGTCAGATAGCGGTAGCTGCCGCGCGCGAACTCTCGACCGAAGGTGAAGCTGGACTCAGGCTCGGCTGTGGCGTAAATGGTGCCGTCGATGATGGCCATGTCGGTGGAGAGGTCCGACTCAATGCCGATGTACTTCTCGCTCTCAGAGAAGGCGACGCCCAGTTGCGAGCCACTAGTGGTAGCCGCGCCGAACTGCATGGTGATGTAGCCAGATACTTGCCGCCCAAAGTCAAAGGTGACCGAAGAGCCATTGCCGAACAGCGTTGCTCCCAGTGGTTCGGACAGAGTCACGTTGCCTGAAGCGCCGTAGATATTCGTTGGAGAGAGGTCTCGGGAAGCTGGCGACTGGATGTAGGCATCCCACGCCTCTGCACCGCACACCGCACTGGGGGCGAAGACTGCAGCGAGTGC
The DNA here is from genome assembly GCA_001712635.2 of Nothophytophthora sp. Chile5. Taxonomy (NCBI): domain Eukaryota; phylum Oomycota; class Peronosporomycetes; order Peronosporales; family Peronosporaceae; genus Nothophytophthora; species Nothophytophthora sp. Chile5. Next base: position 6,140 of record MBAC02007211.1, read on the forward strand.
TGCCGCGACTTGAAACTTCATCGCTCAAGCTTTGCGTAACTGGAAGCAAATACGAAAATGATCTGTCGAGTGGAAACAGTAGAGTTTGATACTTTCTCGTCAGGCGAGCAGCCTTGGGAGTTTTCTCCATGTCTTTCCCTGACGCACCAGTCCTCTGCACGGGCGTAGTTGATGTGAGATGCGTACTCGCTGCAGCATCTTAGCGTGGCGTTGACACACTTTTGTGCACCGCTTTTCAGGCGGGGCCACTGGATTTATTGCCTGCAGATCGCGCTTTTCCTCCCCGACTGCTTTCCTTTCTTCTTTGTCGCTGACGTTCAATGTCAACTTCAAATCGGCTAACGTTTGCCTATCCGTGTCAACGGCCAGTCGCCACCTCCTGCTTGGTGGCACTTGAAGTAAACTCCTTATTTCTGATTGGTGCCTGTTGCTGGGTGAAGTGCACGAAGCAGCAGGAGAGCGATGCATCACGACGTCAAAACAAGATGGCGAGTTTGGTAATTGTGGGATGCACGAGTCGACCACCTTTTCTTCGCACATGTAGGGCAATACACGTACCTATTGCCATAATGCCATGAGCATAATCATTTGCGTTGACCCTTCTTTTTCTTCTTCAAGGTCAACTTGAGACGAGTGGTTGAAGTGCGCTCGCTTGGCATTTGCATGAATGAGTAACCGACCAAACGCAATCACTGAAGTATTTTTTTACTTCAGTAATTGCGTTTTTATTGCTTCTAAATTCGAAAGAACGCCTTGACTCAAGAACACGAAGCGGAAATAAAGCGACAAATACAAATTCATGTAAAATTACGGAAGAACCAACAAATGTTAACGGCACGGTTATGGTCCTCATAGCAATCGCACAGGCAGCGCAAAAACTTCCCAAAGTGGCGCCTTGGTTAGTCCGAACACAGCTGCGAGCATAATCACCAGCGCCGGCATCTCCTTCTTCAATGTCAACTCGACACGAGTGGTTGAAGTGACTGCGCTTGGCGATCATGTGTTGCCAACGATCCGACCCAAAATAACCAATAGATCATTTTGATTGGCTGTCAGAGTCACGTGCTTCAACAATAAAACCCGCCAGCTGATTTCAGTGCAGAGTGCGAGACAGGCCAGTCAGATGCAACGATAGATAAAAGATCTTGCTGTCCAAAGATAACCCGTCATTCGAAGGGTTAATTGTGAATTATAAAGTGCTTGGTCTGCCTTTTGCCCCCGTGCAACGTGCGCGTCGAATCCTTGGGCCCTTGGGATGATTATCAAACTCACTAGCCAACCATGCGGCAGCACACTCCGTGCGAGTGGCCACAGTAGCACATGTGCTATTAACGCTGGACTTGGCCAGCCGGCCGACGCTCTCGTTCAGCAATGACCCAGTACGCGTGAGCGTTTTCGCGTGCGAGAGCCGCCAGTTGAGATATACATTCTTTCGGTCGAGTTCGGTCGCTAGCTGCCTGATTGATACTTGCCACCAACAGCAAGCAGCGAACTGGAATTGCAACAATATATGAACGCGTTTCCTCTTCGAATTAGGTGCCGAGGCGTAATTGCATATGTGTACTTCGACGTCCGTGTTCAACGCCCACCAAAAGACCGCAACGCTACCAGAGGTTGACTCAAAAGGATTATTTTTTCTGTTGGAGCTGGAGTCAATACTCCAAAAAAAGAATCCGTTGGTGTTCGTCATTGAATGATACGACCGCCAGATCATCACGAACCTAAGTGCAAAATACTGGTTCGGGCGTAAAATACACCGGTTTCGAATCAGAACTACCGTTTTGTGTGGTTTGAAATGAATTGCAGGTCGTTTTGATTGGTTGGCTTCCACGAAACCAAAACAACCAGGTTGGTTCAGGTTTATTTTATAAACCAAAAGGTTGGCTTGGTTTGTTCGGCCCGCACCCAACCTGGCGACCGACTTAAACTGGAGCTCGTGGCGCAGTCTTGCCCCTTTCCATCCGCTAGAACAAGATCTTACGCTCGTGAGCGGGGCCACCGCTCGATGTTTTGCTTCTCCAATGCCCTCATTCTTGCTTTTGGGCTCTTTCACACACGACCACAGCCAAGCCTTCACTCACTGCGATGGAGACCAGCAACATCAAGGTCACTGGCGTACTCCAGCTGAGTACCGACGCAGAGGAGCAGGTGACCGCTCATCGCGTTAGTCTGTCAACCAATCACGGCCGCAGGCCACAGGACCTGTGCACTCGAAGCATGGTGATCACGACAATCGCGTTGCTGCTGATCGGAGTGGTGGTCTGCGATATTGCAATGGAGACCCAGCACACCAGCGTATTTCCTGCAGAGCAATGACAGCAGCAACCCCAGCATCATGCACGACGTTCGTTTTGAAGTCGTGATGAGTGGTGAAGTCAACACCAGTGCCAGCTCCGACGACACACACACCGCCAGCGATTTATCAACTTCTGGCGCTGACGATGGCAGTGACAACTCAGCTTGTGCCCCAGCTGTACTGAACGCGAGCAATATCGCCAACCACTCGGGTCATCGGTTCTACTCCATACTGAAGGGTATCAGTCCATTGCCGCCGTTGGTCCTTCGTGGCGAACACACTGAGCTTTGCGACGAAAGCGCCCACTCTGATCATGGATACAGCTACTGCCTGCCGATCTCTGGACGAAAGGATACGACTTACTGCGCAGCGGCCGGCCGCATGGCCCTCCTGATTCGTCAGTCACCGGACACGATCTGCTACGCCAGCGTGCTGCACTTGCTGCTGGTCGAGGTCTACGAGGAGCTCCAGGCTTTGGGGAAGTCTCCAATCATCGCGTTCGGCTCATTGCTTGGAGCAGTACGCGGCGAGTCCATGATCCCGTTCACTGAAGATGCTGGCATTGCCTACATCGGAGATCTTCATGCAAATGACGATTTGCAAGAGGCACTTTGGCGGAAGGGCTACCACGTCTTCTTCATGGACATTTGGCGCGTGTGTCTGGTGCCTACGCACCTGCTGGCTGCCAACCTGTACGACCCGAGTCGGCCAATCACCCCCAACTATGCCGTGCCATACCTGGACCTGTACGAAATGAAGCAGCGGAACGACAGTGACTGGGAGATGGAGGGCGCCGATCATATACTGCCCGACAATTCGGTGCAGCCTCCCTCGGAGGTAGCAATCAATGGCCTCCCGTCGACACAGTGCACGACCCGCATTGTTTTCTGCTCGAGATGTATGGAGCCGACTACATGACCCCCAGGCCGCGGGGGCAGTAGGCACCAAACAACACACTAAACATTAAACGGAAAACGGATCGGCCAGGTTTTTGGCTTCTGATTGGCTCGATTCCGTGCGTGAAACAAACAAAACTGTAATTTTCAACGCAAGCGAACAGCCGCCACAGGGGCTTTCAGGAAACGAACATATCTGGCGAAAGATGAGCAGCTGTGACGGGGATCTGGATTGTCAAATGCAACCAAATACGTATTTGGTCCAAGTTGAACTTTTCGCTCTGGCACAAAATAGGAGAGTGTAATGAACACGATGGGTCCATGTGTTGGACCCACATCCGACGCGATAGTTCAGTCGAAGTGGCAGGTGCCACGTGCACCGCCAAGCTTCGCTTCGGAAGTCCTCGTGCCTCGTCAACCACATTCTGAGTGGATTGGGTCACACGACGGGAGGTTGCCACCGGCCAATCATTGGAGCGCAAATGAACACCTCTCCAATATTGGCTCACGGCACTGAAAATGAGCTCACGCGATTCTGACGCTTTCCTGCTAGAAAGGGTGAAAATAGCATTACAAGGCAACGCGCACCTCTATTCGTAATGATTTGAGTCAGGCGCAATCTGACCCCAGCCGAGAGCCATGCAATCGGTCCTGGACTGGGATTCTGCCCGCAACACAAAAATATCGACTCGGCAATACGGCGCATCTGCATGCCACGCACCGCAACTCAGCTTGGCGTGTGTCTGAACACTTGAACTTGTCGACTACGAGTTGCAACACATTATTAATACGGTGTGTCGTGGTGGCATAACGCTGTAGCGCTTCTTCTTTTGCTCAGCCAATGCCATCATTTCTTGTTTTACGTCGCCACGAAGACCCAAGCGTTTGCCTACCACGATGAAGACCAGCAACGCCACGAACGGAAAAGCGCCTCAGCTGAGTATCGAAGTGAAAGGCCACGCGGGAGCGGAGAAATACACGCGTCGCATCCGCGTGTCGAGTAAGCAGCGATGGAGAGCAGCATACCACTGCACGCACAGCACGCTGCTCTTGATGCTCGGATTACTGTTGGTCGGACTGGTGACCTGCGACCTCGTGATGGAGACTCATATCCTTTCCACCAACCCTACTTCCTTCCTGATGAGCGGCAAAGCGGTTTGCACCCCTGAGGTCCTGAACGCCAGCAGCATCCAATACCACTCAGACAACCGGTACTACTCCACACTGAAGGACATGGACACACTGGCGCCACCGGTCTTCAACGGCAAGCACGCCATGCTCTGCGATGACACAAGACACGCCCAGCGCCAATACAGCTACTGCCTGCCGATCTCCGGACGGAAGGACACGCCATACTGCACCGCGGCCGACCGCATGGACCTCCTGATTCGTCAGTCACCGGACACGATCTGCCACGCCAGCGTGCTGCACTTGCTGCTGGTCGAGGTCTACGAGGAGCTCCAGGCTTTGGGGAAGTCCCCAATCATCGCGTTCGGCTCATTGCTTGGAGCAGTACGCGGCGAGTCCATGATCCCGTTCACAGAAGACGCCGACATTGCGTACAGCGGGAAACTCCGTTCGAATGGCGAGCTGCAGCGTGCGCTCTGGCGGAAGGGCTACCACATGTTCTTCATGGACATTTGGCGTGTTTGTGTTGCGCCGACGCATCCTTTGGCGTCCAACCTGTACGACGCGAGTCTGCCACTCACTGCCAATTATGAAGTTCCGTACTTGGACCTGTACGAAATGAAGCAGCGGAATGACAGCGAGTGGGAGATCCAAGAGTTCGAGAGCGTCAATGGCCGCAACAAGCTGCCCGACGACAAAGTGACGCCTTTCTCGCAGGTGACGATCAATGGCCAGCCATTCGACACGGTGCACGACCCAAAGTACTTTCTGGAGGAGGCGTACGGTGCCGATTACATGGCACCCAAGGCACGGGAACAATAGATGAAAACATGTAACAGATACATCGGGGCCGAATTGATGGGTGCAATAAATATTTTCCGCTTCCGATATTGTGTAATAATGGCGTAAATTTTAAAAGCATATTTGTAGACTTAGTGATGCCATACGTTAATTTAATCCATGTTGAAGTTGCACATTTATCGATCCGTTATTATTGGTGACAAGCTGCAGAACGTGCGACGGACGAATAGCCAAAAAGAAACCAACCTTCGTAAAAAGAACCCTGATGGAGTTCGATAACGTTCGATGGAATCTTATATCTGCACAAATATTTTTTGCGCGTGATGATTGGCAGTCAGATCTGCGCTTTGACAACACAAGGAGATGAGTGAAAGCTCGAAAGGCGACCATTTGTGTATTAATTTTCTTTTTATGGGTTAGGTAGCTCCATGTAAGCCTCTGTTTCTCGACAACCAACACTCAGAAAAAGCTGTGACGCCATCCAAATGTCCAGCTTCATGGTCCCAATGTGTTTGGGTTGTTTTCTATTTTACAGGTTATTCAACCCAACACGATGACACCTGTCTTGCAGCCAAGTATAGATCATCCCTCTGAACCTTCCTTTATACATTTGTACTAGAAAAAACAAGAATGCCTGTGAGCAGGAGGAGCGTCTACTAAATCCGGTAATTACTCAATCCTTCAGGACAACACCGTGATGTCGTTCACATGACTGCTTATGCGTGAACTTACATAGTTGTCGCACAGCAACGCGATACGCATTGGGGTTTCGACATATATTTAGAGATTATATGCTTTATACTCGAAAGTGGTACTTGTTGCGGCATACAAAGTTTAGTACAACTGATGGCCTTTCCCTTCAACATATCACTTTCTGAAGTTTTCTGAAACTCTAAAAAAACATTTGGAAAGCGCTGAGGCCATTTCACCTGTTGGCGCGCTGGTACCAAGTCAACAAGTGCGTCTGCTCCCGCTTGAACGCCAACAAACTAGGTTTGAGATGGCAAGCGTTCGAACGATACCAATTGCATTGCTGTTCGTCAATTACCGGATTTTTTCACTTTTCGATTTCCCCCATTTTCACCTACAATTTCATAAATCGGTGTGGCACGCTACTTCCTTTACGGTACCGGGACGGTTGAATTACGGTAATCGCGAAGTTGGTGGATTCTTTTTTTCCTTGATCCATCCATTCTGAGGCTTTGATGCAGATGATTGGGTACTTACAAATGCCTAAAATTCTGAAGGGCTTCATCCCGAATAACTTCCAATTGTGTGGACCTGAGGCGCGGACGACATGTTTACACCAAGAGCATAGGAACGGATGCTACGTGTAGTAGACGCCTTGTGCAGGATTGCCCGATCTGGTGCAATGATCTTTATTCAGCGCTACACAGATTCGCCCCTACGGAAAACGGCGCTTCATCAACTGTAAGACCTGCTATAGTCGGCGCAACAGCTGATACGACGAACGACCGCCTGCCCTTGCTCCGTGGGCGTTGAGTTATCATGATGGGACGGTTGCGCTCACGCCCCCACTCTGGCTGTTCGCGCTCGTAAACATTTCGCAGTTGGCCTGCGCCTGGCTCACCTCAGCTTCCGCGGTGACAACATTAATGATTGGCAATTTGACTCGTCTCGTCGATAAACAAGCAAGATCGATTACCGCGCCGTGATTCGGGAGTCTCGAGTTTATGTTGCGTCAGATGACCAAACCACACTTCGCCCCTTCTCGCGTTGGGTACCTCAACGAACGAGTGGTTGAGATTGCTATTGCTTGGTGCCTCTGGATTTTCAATCTTGCGTGCTTCCAGTTACATCCACGCGTCAACTTCTCGAGACTCGATAGGCCCTATCAGATACGTTAGAATACGGCGCGTACCATCATCGTACTAACAGCATGGCCTCCTGGGTTAGAACCAGCGTGTTCGCTGTTCGAATCGTCGTTCCATACAAGTGTGAAGTCTCTCGCCCAGTCTTCGGATAATTTGCGACACCGCTCTCGTAGCACCTTCGCCTCGGATCTTTTGGCTCCTCAATGCATTCACTTGTTCTTTCGGACGCTTAGCATCGCACAAGACTCGGCCCCCAAGTGTTCTCCCACAACGATGGACACCAACAGACTCGAGGCCACCAAGACAACCCAGCTGAGCATCGACGTGGACGAACATGGCGCAACTCACCGCGCTAGTATCCCAATGAAACGCGGACGAAAGCTCAAGGACTTCTGCACGGGCATCCTGGCGCTCCCGACGATCGCGTTGTTGCTGATGGGGCTGCTAGTCTACGCCTTCGCGATAGCAGCCAGCATCCTCCCCCCCAGTTCAACGTGTACTCCTGCAGTGCCAGACATGCGAAGCATCAAGCACCACTCAGGCCACCGATACTACTCCATACTCAAGAACATCAGTGCTCTGCAGCCGCCGATCTTCAGCGGCAAGCACGCCATGCTCTGCGACGACACACGACACGCCCAACGCCAATACAGCTACTGCCTGCCGATCTCCGGACGGAAGGACACGCCATACTGCACCGCGGCCGACCGCATGGACCTCCTGATT
>MBAC02007213.1:0-17993 GCA_001712635.2 Nothophytophthora sp. Chile5
TGATGCAAGCGCATCAGGCGCATGACGTCGTGCTTCTTGATGGCCAAGAGGCGGCGGGTGACGGTGGGGAAACCGATCCGTCACTCCTTCCCTTCGCCTTTCGCGGCGGCTTCGTAGGTTACTTTGGTTACGAGGTTCTGGGCAACGAACAACAGAAGACGAAGGATGAATCGCTGGAGACTGAGCTGGAGAGCGCTCCAGACGCGTCGTTCTTGTTCGCCGACCGCACGCTGGTCTTTGACCATCAGGAGGGTGTCGTATATTCGCTATCGCTAAGCAAAACTGGCGAAAGCGAGCAAGCCAGTCGAATCTGGCACGCGACGATGAACCACCAAGTCAAGCAGCTCACCGAGGCTTTCCATCTCATGGCAGCAATGGATTCTCTGCAGATACCGCAGCCGCTAGTCAATGTGGATTCTCCAACGGAAGGTGTGGTCTTCCGACCCTCCCGAAGCCGTGCGCAGTACGTGGCCGACATCGAGGAGATCCAGCGACTCATCCGGGCTGGCGAGACCTACGAGGTGTGTCTGACGAACCACCTGCGCGCTGAGTACGCCATACAGGACCCGTTGGTCTTCTACCGTATGCTGCGTCAACGGAACCCAGCTCCGTTCGCTGGCTTCTACCTCAGTAACCCGACGGCTCGCTTCCAATCGGCTGGTGGTAGTGAAGAGTCCAGCAGTGAGTACGGGTCCACTGCTAGGAACGAGGCGTACGCTCTCTGTTGCTCGTCGCCGGAGCGATTCTTGCGAGTGACCCACGACGGCTGGATGGAGTCCAAGCCTATCAAAGGCACACGGCCACGTGGCCGCGACCCGAGCGAAGACGCCGCCATTGCCACGGAACTGAAGGCGTGCGAGAAGGACCGCGCGGAGAACATGATGATCGCCGACCTCGTGCGCAACGACTTCGGCATCGTGGCGCGCGTGGGCTCTGTCCATGTGCCGCGGCTCATGGGCGTCGAGACCTACGCCACGGTGCACCAGCTCGTGACCACCGTCCGGGCCCAGCGTCGTGACGACGCCGATGTGGTGGACGTACTGCGAGCCACGTTCCCGGGCGGCTCCATGACGGGTGCCCCCAAGAAGCGGACGATGCGCATCATCCGACAACTTGAGCGAGCGCCGCGCGGTGTGTATTCTGGAGCGCTGGGCTTTCTGTCCATCGACGGCAGTTGCGACCTCAACATCATCATCCGCACTGCCGTCGTGACCCCGCACGCCGTGACGCTGGGCGCTGGAGGAGCCATTGTCGCGCTTTCGGACAGCGATGACGAGTACGACGAGATGCTGCTCAAGGCACGTGCCCTTGTGGCTACGGTCGGTGCCTTTGCCACGGGCAGACACGACGGCTCGGGAGCCCGAGTTGAGGTCGAGGCATAGAGGCGGGGGAGAAAGAGTCTCGACGCTGCTGATAGCTGCCTGGGGCCCGTGAGACGAATGCAAACACGCACAGAGAGAGCGAAGACAAGTCTGTTTCGCCTGCTTGCGCCGCTTGTCACGGCCCCCAGTCTGCTGCCAACGCACGCTCGTTGTTCACTTCTGTTTTTGGCGGAGGTGGAGAATGAATCCGTGCCAGGAATAACGCGAGCAAATACCAAAAGCACCCTGCGACGAACTCACTCTTCTGGTTCCTCAATCTACCAGCTTTCGCTTTCGTTGTGAGACAGTAGCCAGCATCGGAAATGGAGGAGACAGCAGAAGAGACTCAGCAGGAACAACAGGCAGTGGGGGAGCAACGGATGAATGAGCTGGCTCAACGTGTGTGGCAGCGTTCGTTCCAGAAAGACGGACCCGAGACTGACGCTGAGCTCGCGTTGCATCGCCGCCTGCTGAGTCTGGCAGCAGAGCACGAGGCTGATGACGAATCGCAGGTGGAGTCGCTGCTACTGCTCGAGGTCGCCGCGAAAGTGATCTACATGGACCCGAGTTGGGGCTACGTCGACGCGGCCAACATCGGTGAGTCTCAGGTCTAGATCTCCATGCGTGATCCTAGATGACCCCGACGGCTTACAGACTACTGACAGTGTGCGTGCAACTAATTGATACTGACGACGCAGTGTCACGCGTGGACGACTGCATCATCGCGTTGCAGGAGCAGCCCAAGAAGCAGTTCCTGGACCCCTTGTCTTGGGACCTGCTCCCTCACAAGGCTGTGCTCGCTGTCGTCGAAGCGGTGTTGCTGCTCTTCGAGGTGCAACTGCCACCTCCAATAGACGATGAGGCCATGTGGGAAGCGTGCTGGGGACTCTGGATCGTCAAGAACATCGACGCGCACTCCGGCGGCTGGGAGTGGATGGCGCAGAACGAGCCCACAGGTCTCTTCACCAAGCCGTACGCGTTGAGTGCGGGGCACCTGGATCGGGTTTTCGAGTTGCTGGGGCGAGCGACCAATCTGGCTCCTCCTGGTGTCCACCGCTGCTGGCATCACCTGCCCGCCTACGCGTGTCTACGAGACTGGATCGGAGCGTGTGCCACCTATTTGCACATGGTGGAGCATTGTCTGCCCGAGTTCGACGGCTTCGCGGCCGTGCAGCAGCTCGTGACGCCTCCCCAACGCACCCCGAAGACCAACACTTGGTTTCGATGCGAGACGGAGGATGGCATCGAGTACTTCTACAACCGTCTGTATCAGTCGCTCACACTCGAGCGACCCGATGACTTTGACGGCGCGAGCAGCAGCATCCCAAGCGTGGTCCAAGAGCTCATTGACGCGGCGCTGCAGACCGACGCGGCCATAAGGATCGAGCTGGAGCGGCGTGGCAAGCAGCGGGTTGTCGCCCAGCTACTGGACCAGGACGAGTGGGTGGAGTGTCTGGACTTGCACACGCAGACCAAGTACTACTACAGCATGAAGCACTACCAGGTCGCTGCTGAGCCGCCCGAGCACGGCGCCTTCGTGTCGTACCGAGAGAGCGTGGCGTTTGCGGCCGTGCTGCGGCTGCAGGCCGCCTATCGCCGCCGCCGCTTGATGCAGAAGACCCAAGTGCGTAAGGCTAAGCGCAGTGCGCTGCCCACCTTTGCCTCCTTCGCGGGCGGTGACCGAGCCAAGCCGTTGGCGTGAGCATTATCAGATTTGCATGTTTGCACACGTCACATAGTTGCTAGCATTTGTGTGGACGGCGTTGCGAAAACGTTATTTAAGGCGCGAAAGCCTAGTTGAAGGGATGCGCTCGTGGCGTCCACCCATTCGAAAAACGTATCACCGCACCAAAAAAGCTCTGATAGATACCTCTGAAAATAGATACGCGATTGAAATCGTCAAGAAGGTCTCCTCAGTTCTGATAGCATTTCACCTTTTACGTTGGATTCCTTGTGACATTTGATATATCCAGTACACTTGCATCTACTGCAAATGAAAGGTTTATCCGCATTGGAGCAGCTCCAAGCCACCGTTGGCCTGCAAGCGGCGCCAAATGACACGCGAGTATCCGTCCGTTAGTTGGGAATCGACCGCCAAACCTGCAAGCATGGTGGCGTTCTGGGGGTGTGAGGTGACGGAGACGAAGGCGGCTGTGGTGACGGTTCCCGAGGGCTTCGTGCTCAACGTGTGCAACGTCACGTGCGGGTCGTCCGACTGCGCGGATGCCGGCGTGAGTCTGGCGTTGGAGACGCTGCAGATGGACAAGAAGCCGTGGAAAGGCGTGGTGGCGCACGTGGGCGGCAAGACGCACCCGTGGCAGGTGAAGCTGGACCTGGTCTTCGGCCTGCAGCACCAGGTCAAGTTCTACCTGGCGGAGGGCGTTGGCGCCGTGAACCTCACGGGATACTTCCAGCCGGGACCTCCGAGCGATCTGTTCGAGGAGCAGCCAGTCGAAGTTGCCGCCTCCAGCAAGAAGAGCAAGAAGCGCTCGCGTGACGAGAAGCCGACGAAGGCCAAGGAGCAGGTGCGTTGAGTGTGCGTTCATGTGTGTATTGTGTGTACATTGGTGTTTTCCCCAGCTGTAAATTACCCCCGAGGTCCTTCCTTTCGATATCGCGGGGGTCCAGACCAGTTGGGATAGGAACGTGTATGCTTTCATGGCGAGAGTTCTTCTCGTCTTAATACTCGCGCATGGTCCTTAAGGCTGTCTCCGCGCGGGCGTAGGGCAATGCTGCTGTGGCCGTCTCACTATAGTCGAAGCGGCTGTGAATGGACGCTGTCGGCCTCTGCGTCTCTCGTCGTCCAGTTCTATCTGCTTGTTGGAAACAATGGCGGGAGGATCGGGTGGCGGAGATGCATTCGGGGGCTGGCGGCGTTCGGGGAAGGTTCGCTTTGACGAGGCGGCAACTTATAAAGCGGCGGCTGCCTATTGCGCTCGTAAAAGGCTTTCATGGTCTTTCCTGTCGGAATCATACGAGTCATAACTGTGCAACATCCCATTCTGCATATCTGCATGTTGTGCATATCTCGTGAGCTTCGTAACTCGATGCTGGCGTCCGTACTGACCTATTTGGCTCCTTTGTATTGCTCTATGGTCGATCTAGCCGGCTTCCACCATTGCTTCGGAGGTGAAGGTGTCGCCAGCCAAGAAGGAGCAGCAGCAGAAGAAGTTCAAGCAGACGGAGACTGTCTCCAGCGCTTCGGCCAACGGCGGCCCCGCTGGAACTCACAAGAAGAAGACGCGCAAGAAACACAAGAAGGTTGCGGCTGAAGACGCGGCCAAATAAGAAGGTGGCACTGTAATATACTGGAATCGGTTTTCAGTATCTGGTCTTTCAACTCGCTAGTGGTGGTTGGGCACAGGCATCCAATCTCCCGAGGCCGTGCGCTCCAGGGTCTGCTCGGCAGCGCGACCCCAGTCCACGCTCGTAATGGCTACGAAGAGCGTGAAGCTCACGTAGAGCACCCACGCCACGTTGAACATCTTGAAGGCGTGCATGTTGCCTCGCCCGATGCACTTGCCCATCCACGGGCAATGGTGGTCGTAGCCGGCCACACAAACGCTGCAGTCCTCGCAATGGTCCGTGGAGCGATCCTGTTCGATGTCGCAGATATCGCAGTACCGCGTGCGTTCCGCTGGCCTCCGACGAGGCCCCAAGCCGCCAGCAGGAGGCGCTGGCAGCAACTGCGTCGTGGCTTCCACTCGCCCGCTATTGCTGGGTGTTGCGCGGTGTCCAGCTTCCAGAGCCACTGCCTCATCCTCGTCGTCTGCACAGACCGTCGTGTCCTTGAGACGCGGAGAGCGGACGATGCCCGGGTCGGTGCACGTCGTCTGGAATAAATAGTAGAGCGTCATGCCGCAGAGCCCCAGCGTCATCGCCGTGTAATACCAGGGCATGTCCGCACACTGCTGGGCGAGGAACATGCCCGTGGACACGAGGATGATGGCCAGCGTCACCAGCACACCGATCCAGTGCGGCCCCACGAGCAGCAGCTTCGTCTCCACGCCAGAGCCGTTGGTCGCCACCACTCGTCGCTCATGCAGGATCTATAGGGAACGACGCGATAACCGGAGCCAGAGAGGGCGTCAGTGGCCCCCTTTGTGGTGGAAGACAACAGAGGATCGGCAGGTAACGTACGTAGCTTTGGCTGTTTGCAGAAGGCATTCGAATGAGCAAACGGCATGGCGAATACACGCAGAAGAGTGAGTGTACCACGTCGTACGGATGAGAAAAGAGCAGGAAACGAGAGCGAAAGGCCCAAAGTGGGCAGGTACCCGAGGCGTTTGAAGTTGCAGCAACCTGGAATATGCAGACAGCACCACTTTAATCAGTTCTACGTAATAGCTGCTCGCCACTCCAACAAATGAAGGCTCGGCATCTGCCCGTAACGTACAAAGGCAGGAGAGCGGGTCCATGTTGACTTGCAGCTGCGAGGACAGCGGCGCGTCATCGTCATCGACGTCCGCTCGCGCCTCCTTAATGCGATCGCGCAGTCGCTGCAGCTCTGCGCGCTTGGCCTCGCGCTGGTGGCGGCCAGTGGGCGACGCCGTCGCGCGCACCCCCTCGGGGCCGGCGCCGCGCTCCTCGCTCTCGATGCTCATGCCAGAAACCGTTGCTTTGCTTTGTTGACAGACGCCACAAAACGACACGAAGCGCACCGGTAAACCGGTTTGCGCCTCCTTCAACCACCACGAAGAGTCGCTGGAACGGAGCTGAAGATGATCGGTCTATTGCTTAGCGTCTTCACCTGTGCATGCCTTCTACGCCCCCCGCCTCTCGTCTGTTCTTTTCTACAACTTGCTGGCTATGAGATCGTGCAGCGATTCCACATCGACTCGCCCTCCTTGACCTTCTCGCTCTCTGTGCACGCAGGGAACACAGGCGCTTGGTGGGTTTCTGCCTCCGCTCGACCAGCGCTGAGCTTCTCAAAGACCTTTTGCTCCTCCTCCTCCTTCTGCAGTCGGGCCTCCTCGGCCTTCGCGGCCACATGGTCGTCGTACGTGGTGATGCTGACACCCAATTTCGCGATGGCCTCTTCGTTCACGTCTTCCGCCGGCTCCGAGAGCACCACGAACGCGTTCTGGTCGTTCTCGCGCAGGACACGCTGCACCTTGGAGGTCTTGAACACGTCTTCCATCCGCACGTGCTGCAGTCTCCGCTTGGTGGTGCTGGTCACGCGGTATACGCGCGCCCGGTCGATGGTTTGCGACACATTGCCCAGGTCCAGCGACCTCTCATCTGAGATCATCAGGTTCAGCTGGTTCTTGTAGCTCTCCAGCTCCTCTAAACGCAGTGTGAGACGCGCCGAGCTGCCTTCCTTCTGCTCTTGGTCGGGAAGTACCCCATTGGCATCGTGAGCCACGAGACCCAAGAAGCACACGGCCGTCATGAACGCGTCGAAGCCGGCTTCGTGGCACAGCATGCTCTCGTTCCCGTCCGCCTCGTCCTTGAGTGCCGCACGGTAGGTGTCGAAGCGCTCATCGCTAGGGATCAGACTCTCCGGCGAGGGCTTCACGTTCTCGCGCATGTACTCGAAGAGCGAGGACAATCCCGTGGACTTGAGTTGGTCACCAAGGGGCGACCGCAGCGTGACGTGTTTGGTGTCGTAGATGGACGGGAAGAGCTCCAGCAGCTCCGTCTTGAACTCGGCCAGCGTGTCAGGCAGCGGCTTGTAGAACTGGTGGAAGACATACACGAAGTCCAGCAGCGCATTGTGGCCAACGATCGGCTTCTTGCTGGCGCTGAGGACCTCGATGACCTTGGAGAACCCAATGGCGTCGGCCAGTTCACGCTCCATCTCCTTGACGCGAGCGGCGATCAGCTCCTCCTTGATCTTCTTGGACACGTACGACACCTCGACGCCGCCATCCGCAGTCTCCGAGTACAAGTAACTCGCTTTGGCACGCACCGTTTCGTGCACTATCATGGAGAAGAAGGAGTTGCGTGTGGGCAGCAGCAGCTTCTCGCCTTTCTTGGCGTCATCGGCGATCCACTGGTCCAGCTTAGCATTCACCTCCTTCTGGAAGGCCAGTCCCTCCTCCGAAAGGTTCAGGTTCTTGTTCACCTTGGTCAAGCCGTCAATACGCCGCTGAAGCCGCTTCTTCATTACAGTCGTCTTGGACAAGTTCAGGAACGGGATGCCGTCGGCAATGAACTTGTTGAAGTCGAAGCCATGCTCAGACAGGAACTGCAGACTGGAGGCCTGGCACAAGAACCGCTCGTCCTGAGTGCCGTACGGTCGCGGGAACACGTAGAAGTTCCACGTTTTGATCTGGAACTGCTCGTCCTTGTCCACGTGTACGGTTGACAGGCCGAACTGCGTGATGAGGAAGCTCTCGCCGGAGCGCTTCACCTTGCGATAGCGCTCCTCCAGCGTGTCCAGGTAGCGCTCCTTCTCATATTCATTGGGAGATAGACCCGTGAACTCGGTGTCGATGGCCACGAAGCGGCATGTGGGTCGCAGGATGTCGCGCTGCAGGTCGGCGAAGCAGCTCTCGAAGTTGTGACGCGTCACGTTCATCTCGCCCTGGAGCGCTATTGTAGCGGGAGCTTCGAGGGCGGGGGAGGGAGAGGACTCCAGCACGGCGGCGCACTGCGAGAAGCGCTGGCGAAGCAGCGGCGAGCGGACAGCGACCGGCGAGCGAGAGCGGAGAGACGACTGGGCCACTCGCAGCATTCGCAGATGGAAGGAAGGCTGGCCTCGGGAGAGCCAACAGAATTTGTATGGGCTTTTCAACCCAACATACCGTAACGGCTTGAAACGCCGTCGTAACTGGAAATCGGTTTGAAGAGGGGTTCAAGGCGCCATCGGTACGCTTACCGGTACTTTTAAGGTGAAGCCTACTATAAAGCATATTGTGGGCGAATGAATATATATGCATGATGGAAGGCTGGCTGGATGACAGACGACGCACAAAGGAAGATGGAGGCCAAGGCGACGAGCGTGGCGGAGCTGTCGTTCGCGGAGCTGTACGAGCTGGTGTACCAGCTGAAGCAGTGCAACGAGAGTGCGCCGGAGGAGACGCGGCGTCTGTTGCAGGACCAGCCGGAGTTCGCGCGCGCCATCGCGCAAGCGCAGCTCAAGCTCGGCATGATCAAGGAGCGCGCGGCTTCAGCGTCGGCCCCGGCCAACGCCATCGTGCGTTGCCATGTCTTGAGGACGTCTGGGTTGTGGTATCGCTGAACTAATTGAGGGATTGCTTGTCACGGATAGGGCGTGTCGAACGACCTCATGGAGAAACTGGATCCGGAGCAGCAGGAGCTACTGGAGCAGGTGCAGAACCTGGCGCCGGAGGTCATCCAGTCGCTGCCGCCCGAGGAGCGCCGACAGATTATGGAACTGCGCGAAGCCATGGGCCTCCCGCCGGCGTGAGAAGCTGCTGTTCTGGCCAGTTGTTTGTCTATTTAATCGCGATCAAAAGAGCAAGCGAACGCCAATGGCCTCCGCCAGACAGACTGAAACCCACGGCTTGATGTCAACCCAGAGATATTCTTTCCTTGTCGTCGAGTCACGCTCTACCAGAAGCCTGCCCGACCTCGCTTAGAACTTGAAATCCTTGTGCTTCTTGCTCTTCTCGATCTTGGCCCGCTTCTTCTTCTTGGCCGCGTCGTCCTCGTCTTCCACGGGGTCGGCGGACGTCTCGGCGGGCGGAGCTGCGTCTTCGAAGCGGCGTCGAACCCGCCCAGTCTCCGAGCGCGTGCCGCTGGATTCAGGGGCGGCGCCAGGGACGACGTACTCGTGGCCCGAGCCATACAGCGCTGTGCCAACCGAGGTCTACACAACAAAGGCATCACACTCCGTTAAGCCAAGAGCGCAACAGCGGATCGTGCAAGCAATGCCTCACCTCTTTCTGCTCCAACACCGTGTAAAGCTGCTGCGGAGCGTCCGGGGTCTCTGTTCCTCTGCATCCACCGGGTTTCAGAGCATTCGAGTAAGAATTAGCACGGAATCACAGCACAAGCCCTCGATCGGACGAGGAATAGAAGGCCGCACGTACCGAATGCCCTTGCGCAGATCCACAACACCTGGCGTCGTGAGACCAGACGAAACACTCGAGATGCCGTCCACCAGCGGAGTTTCCAGACCGGTGGCGTCGAGACCTTCGGCCTCCTCAAGGCCTTCCACGCCTTCAGCTTCTTCCTCCTCTTCCTCCTCTTCTTCGCCTTCTTCTTCCTCCTCCTCTTCCTCCAGTTCCCCCCATCTCTCGCGATTGATGCCTTCGTCCTGTACGCCAGAGCAACATGCATCCCGTTAGACCACCAATCTCTCCTAGGTCATCAACCAACCCAGTCTACATCCTCCCTACTCGCACCGTCTGCTCCGATTCAGTGGGCTTCCCGAAGACGTCGCCATATAACGGCTGGCCATTCTCATCCACTGGCGGTTTGCCCCAGCCGCCAGGGTGGTAGCCGAAGCTAGCGCCCTCCGGAATGGGCGCATTCAAGCCTGGGATCTTCAGGTTCGGGTAGGCCGGCGGCGGACCATATCGCTGCATGTTCAGTAGCCACGGAGGCGGCACGCCCTCGACCATCCCCAGCGCATTCTGTCCATACAAACGACATTCAAAGACGCACATGTTGAGTCGTCGAACAACACGCGAAGGAGAGCAAGTTTACGACCAAAAGCAGCAGGAGAAGCGATAACGTACCTTGAGTTCTTCCGAGAGTTGGCCTGGCACCTTCGCCTTCAGCTTCACCTCGAACTCCTTGCCTTCATAGTACCTGCATTCCTCACCAGCAAAGGCAAGCAAGCACAGTTTAGCGCCATAGATGAGCAATGCCGCCAGTTTAAACGCCAACAATGCATGGCTGTGTGGCTTACAGATCGCCGAGCTGCGTGAGCTTGGGCTTCGTCTGGAAACGGAAGAACGCGTCGTGCAGCACTTGGTAGTCGATGTCCACGCGCCCCATCTTCGGCTGCATGCGTTCGCGTGCGCGCTGCTTGTTCTTCTTCTTGTCGTCCTCCTCCGCCACGGCGCCACGCACCTCCGAGATCCCCGTTTGCGCGATGAATTCCGGCAGCATGAACGGCGGCTTCTCGACTCCACGCTTGCCCTGCAGGTACTTGCGCTTGTGACACCAATGTCGCGGCACGGGCACGGTGTTGCGATAGGATTTCAGATACACCAGCAGCCGCGGGTCCGCAGACGTCACGTCGTGCGCCTCCACCACGTCCGGGTACGCGACCAGCTGCTTCAGCTCGGCCACGCTCAGACGCTTGCTCTTCTTGCGCGCCTTCTTCGACAGCACCTGCTCCTCGGCAGACTCGTTCTCCGCGATCTCACCGCTGCCGCCTTCCGCCTCTTCCTTCTCCTTCCCCCCGTCGTCCTTTCCTTCCTGCAAGACACATGAAGAAGCCGTCAAGAATGACACACAAAGGAACAACTCACTGAAAAGATCGGACGCCCTTCGTGACGTACCTCGTTGTCCGTCGTGCCGCAGAGCTCTTCGGCGGACGAGAACTTGCCGAATATACGCATCATCTCCTCGTACGAAGGATCGTCGCTCGGCAGCGCCAGCTCCTTGCTCAGGTCGGCGCTCACGTACTCCACCTCGACATCCGCGGGCTGTTCAGAGGCGACTGCGGCCACGGTCTTGCTCGGCGATGCGCCGTTGTTGCTACTGGCCGCGCTATTTCCGTTCAAGTTCGCCGCCGCCTGCTTCTCCGCCCTTCTCTTCAGACGTCGGCGCTGGTTCTTGGTCAACGCGGCGCCCGCGCTCTTCTCCCCCGCCATGTCGAGCACCCCCTCGCGCTGCTTTAGTTTCGGCTTCAGCTTCGGCTTCGGCTTCGCCCCCCACCAAGTGAATCCACTACTGTAGCTGCCCTCAATAGTAGTCTCTCTTTCCAACACCAGAGCTAAGTGCGGTTACGGAATGAGGGCTTCTATTTGAGGCCGATGCGTAACCCAGACGTTCGCTGTACCGGTAATCCTGAGCTTCAACTCCCTTCAAAGGCGATTTACCTGCGATTCCATAAGAATAACCCTGCGCAGGAACATGCGGATGTTGAAGAGGTTTTCTCACGCCAGGTTGCCGAGCGCCGCCAGACGCCAGAAACGCACCCGCTTGTCTTCTTGCAGGGCGCTTTCTGGTCGATGGAGCTCGAGGACGACGCCTTGGCGAAAGCCGTCTTCTTCCTGTCTACCACCGGTGCGTCATGTGCATATAACTGTGGGGGTATTGATCCGTGTCGTGTCCTCGGTCCTGACTCGGCGTGTTGCCAACAGAGACCCGCAGCAAGGTCTATCGACTGCTTCAATATGGCGCTAAGGTTTCCAAATGGGGGCTGCTCCAACTCTGGGTTCTGGACGCAAGCGTTCCAGCCACAACTCAGCATGCGCCCAGCTCCACAAGTGCGCTTTGCTCAGACAGTCAGCCAAACGAAGTGCAGGTCACGGCGGCGCCATCGACAGAACAGACAACCCAATCCAAACACAGCAGAGCTGACCGGAGGCGATGGGTGATCGCCTGTCTAAGCCGCGCGGAGCTGGTCTTCGGCGACGCGCGCAGAATCTTCCGCTTCCTGCAGTTCCTGGAGATGGTCGACATGTACCGCCGCGTGTGTGAGCCCATGCGCGTGGTGCGCGTGCTGCGGCGACTGCGTATCCTGTGCTTCTTCTTCTTCTACCTCTCGGAGAACTACGTCGTGTTCCTGACGCGCGTACTGGGCGTGTCACCGCGCGATCCGCTCATGCGGCGGATGAAGCGCGGCTGCAACGGCTTCTGGCTCTTGAGCATCCTGCTGGCGTTCCCGCTGGACCACCTGCTGCACCGCGGCTCGCTGCTCTCGATGGCCAAGAAGCTGCTGGATCTGCCCGTGGCTTACGTGGCTTTCTCGGGCGAACGCGTGAGCGACGGCCTCTTCGGCGCGCTGGGCTTGGCCTCGGCCAACATCGGCGTGTATACGCGCTGGCTGGACGTGATGGTCAAG
Source organism: Nothophytophthora sp. Chile5 (assembly GCA_001712635.2). Taxonomy (NCBI): domain Eukaryota; phylum Oomycota; class Peronosporomycetes; order Peronosporales; family Peronosporaceae; genus Nothophytophthora; species Nothophytophthora sp. Chile5. The sequence goes on from MBAC02007213.1 coordinate 12,295, forward strand.
TTCCGGCAGCAGAACCTCAAGCGTCTCGGCGCCGTCCCAGACGTGGCGTAGGGAGACAGACACAGGGCGGGTGGAACCTTTGCGTAGCAGGCCAGCTCAACAGTAGGTTTATTGCAGAAGGGCTCGACGCCGCGCAGCATGGCCGACTATACTGAAAGGGGAGCTTCATGCGCGCTGGGCCAGCGACTGGTGCTCGTTGATGCATGCTGCACCTGCTCACCCATCGACGGTAGAGGCCAGGAGCATATTGGCAGCAAACCTGAGGCCCAGATGGTCGTGAACACCAGGAGGTGTCAGAAGGTTTATTTACTCGGTGGTTTTGGTTTAATCAAAAGGTTTTATGTGTTGGTTTGTGTGTGTGGCTCACGACGACGCGAGCAGTTGAAGCGATAGCCGCAGCTTCTGGCCCAGGAGCTCACCTGCCTTGCCACTTTCTGGCCATTGCGGCGGTAGAGCCGTGCCATTCACATGCAAACTATGCATGTTTGTTAGCCATCTCGATTCTCGATGACCAGCGGCATTGCATGTACACTGATCAGATATTTGTTCTGGACGGTTTCAGACAACTTGAAGGAAGTCAATTCTCTATCCCGGGTGCGTTTCCTCAAGACTTGGCTTGAAAGGTTCATGCACGAATAGCACCAGATCAACGATCTCGATAAATGCTCTGCCCATGGTTTCTCTTTTGAGCGATCCAATCTGCTCGCACTCGCTTCGTGTGGATCTAGATCAACAGGCCAGGCTACGGAAATTGTCAACGCCAGCACCAGTTCAACTCAACATCCAGTTGTCGTTGTCAAGAACCAACCACATGCGTGGCGAAAGCGAAACTCGTGGTGCGGTAGCCATCCGTCCAGTTTGAGCTCCTGATTTCCTCTATGCTAGGTTTCATTGCCGCTTCGTCGTGTTTTAGTTTAAACCCGCATCAGGTTTTACTTGGTTTGAGGTCTCCTGCTCCCATTTGCAGCCAATCACAGTTGCGCTATTTAACCCCTGATTTATATTCATATGGCTACGTTAAGGGAGAGCGCTTGCCGTTCTTTCTGTGCGTGTCTCCCCTCTCCGCCGGTAACAAACAAACCTTGGCTCTTGGCAAAGACGAACCCGCAATCTGCCGCAAACACGGACGCGACCGCGCGAAGAACGCGAGAGAGCGAGAAGACCCTCTCGTTGACGTCGCTGTAGCGCTCCCTCGAAGTCTCCGACGAGGGAGAACACAGGCTGGCTGGAGAGAGGACGGATTCGGCTTCCGGTTGACCCGTCGCGCGCTCCGATCCGCTGAGAACTCACTGCTTGACATCATTTCCAAGCGGCTGCGTCGTGGATTTTTGCGATACGCTTGCTGACTCCTAGCGAGTCTTGGCTGCAGTAGGACCCCGCAGTGTGGAAGGGCGCCATGAAGAAGTCGCCAGTCGCCGCGATGAGCAACATCCGCGAGGCGGTGCGCCGCAAGAGCGTGGGGCTGAGTTTCACCACAAACTTCAGCATCTTCAGCCGCAGCACGAGCTCCACGGGCGAGGACGGCTCGGAGCACGGCAACGGGACCACGACAGAGGGCGAGGGCGACGACTACTACAACGACGACTCGGAGAGCAGCCACTACAGCCGCGCGCGCGAAGACTCGGCCCCTCGCGACGACGACCCGGACAACAGCCCGTCGCCGGCGGTGGGCGGCTCGCGTCACTCGTACGTGGAGCCCCCTGAGCCGCCGCTTCCGCCTCCCGGCGGCCTGCTGGAAGCTGCAACCAAGAACGTGCAGGGAAAGATGAAGTCGCTCATGGAAACGTTCCACGAAGTCACCACGTCTCATGTACGTCGCGTTCTTGGACGTAAAGGCTTGGAAATGGCGCGGCGAGAGCTCCTCTACCGTGCTAATGATGGCTTATTCACTCGTTCTTTCGGATTTGACTGCTGTATGGGACTGTAGGATGACGAGACCATCCAATGCAGCGTGTTCCTCTCGCGGACGGCGCTGTTCTCGGATCGCCTTGTGGTGTTCATCGGCGACAGTGATGGATCCCCTGCGGGCATCTGGAGTGCGCGACTGTGCGTACGCTCGGGTCACGAGGGCGGCGGCATCTTCAAGGGCAGTCTGGGTTCCATGCTGCCTTTCATTATGAAGGCCAAAGAGGACAAACTGGGCATCGTGCTCTTTGACGACGTGTTCAAGGACTCCATGCGGTCAGGCGAGATTGACGTGAGTTGCTCCTGCACTTGTCTTCAGATATTGGGAGGCTTGTACTGTTGTAGCTGTGGTGCTGATGCTCTTGTGTGCTGATTGCTGGCTGGTGTGTCCTTACAGATGAAGAGCGCGGTGCAGCGGTTCATCACAGGCTGGCGCAACCACGTGCTGACGTCGCGAGCGACGCATGTGTTCGTGGTGGCGTATCGGGACGGGGGCCAACTACTGGTGGAGACGCTGCGGACGCACATGAAGGAGATGCAGCGCCACATCAGCGGCGTGGCCTTCGTGCAGTCCACGCACCGCATCTCCTCGGACGATTCGTACGTGCTGCGGAAAATGATCGCGCAGTGGTGCATCGCCTACATGTCGTCACCTGAAGGGACGCGGGCGCTGGCTCGCTTGAAGGCCAAGGAGAATGCGCTGGGCTGTGTGGTACTTTCCGCCGGACGGGCCGAGTCGGACGTGGATGTGCTGCAGACGATCGTGAACTCGGTGTATGCGAGCTTCAAAGCGAGATGGTCGGGCTTCCGCGTGAAAAACGTGAATAGCGGCATGGAGAAGGGCTGCTACGTGTGCAAGAACGTGTTCAACATGCGTCGCTGGCGCCGCCACTGTCGCACGTGCCAGAACCCTTGCTGTGAGAAGTGTTCGTCGGTCGAGAACACGCGTCACGAAGGCCAGGTGCGGCTCTGCCTGACGTGTCGGGCGCTGCCGTCGCTCATCCACTGGTCGCGTCCCCGCTCGGTCCGTACGGGCGAGAAGGAGAGCGTCTTCAGCGGCTCCGCCAAGCCTGGCAAGTTGTCGGTGAACGACTTCGAGCTCGTCACTGTCATCGGTCGTGGCGCCTGCGGTAAGGTGCTCCTGGTGCAGAAGAAGGAAGGCACGGACGCAGGGCACTTGTATGCCATGAAGGTGCTGAAGAAGGAGTGGGTGATGAACAAGGACCTGGTCACACAGACCATGGCGGAGCGGCGAATCCTGCAGGAGGCCAACCACCCGTACATCGTGCAGCTCCAGTATGCGTTCCAGAACCAGGACAAGCTCTACATGGTGATGGAGTACTACAGCGGCGGCTCGTTGCGTCAAGTGCTGCGGCGTCGCGGCCGGTTTAGCATCAAGCGTGCGCGGTTCTACCTGGCCGAGATCCTGCTGGCCATCGCCCACCTGCACACGTCCAACATTCTGTATCGGGATCTGAAGCTGGAGAACATCGTGATCACCGCAGACGGCAATGTGGCGTGCACGGACTTCGGGCTCTCGAAGGAGGAGATGGACGACAACGAGCGGACGAGCTCGTTCGTGGGCACTTGCGAGTACCTGGCGCCCGAGCTGATCATGAAAGAGGGCTACGGCAAGGCGGTGGACTGGTGGGCGCTGGGTATCTTGGCATACGAGATGATCCAGGGCGACTCGCCGTTCCGCCACAACGTGCCGACGATCCTGTTTGATAAGATCCTGAAGGAAGAGCCCGTGTTCAGCGACCGGTTCACGCCTGAGGCCCAGGATCTGATCATGAAGTTGCTCACGAAGGACCCGGCGCATCGCCTCGGATGCGGACCTGAAGGCGTGGAGGAGATCAAGTCGCACCCGTTCTTCGACGAGATCGATTGGGATATGCTGCTGAACAAGCAGATGGAAGTGCCGCGTCCTCCGCATCGCATGGAAGACGTGACCGACGAGAGCCACCTGGCCCGAGCGATTGCCAAGATGCGCGAGGCCCGCGAGGAGATAATGCCGGATTCGCCGGTGTCGCTGCCTTCGTCTCCGTCCGAGCAGAAGCACTTCGACCGCTTCTCGTACCAGGGTCTGGGCGATTGGAAACCCGAGATGGCCGACATGGACTTCGACGAAGAGACGGGCGATTTCCAGCAGGGCACGATCCATGAAGACGAGGAGTTCGTGGAGGAGGACGAATACTTCGAGGAGAGCGGCGACGGGCCGAGCGTGCCGTTGTCCCCAGGCTCGAAGCAGAACTCGATGACATCTTCCAAGGCCTCTCCATACCGGGCGAATGGGTCCGACACTCCGCCGGCGTCGAGCTCCGCTGCGTCGGCTTCTCCGAGGAGCCCTCAGAGCGTGGGGAGCCCCGGAAGTCCCCCACCGGCTCCCATGAGTCCGGGAAGTCCCTTGGAAGGTTCCTCGCCGTCAACGCCAGTGGAGAAGGCCGCGATCGCTCGGGATGGCGTGGAGCCGCAGTCGGCTCCATTTTAAGACGACTGGCAGGCGACAGCGGCCTGGAGAGGAAGCGTAAGGAGGCAGAGACGAAGGCGTGGGATGAAAGTTGTAGCGTGGCGAAAGGTCGAAGCGAGAGATGTTGCATCGGTTTGTTGTGTTTTTCTAATCGCCGTTGGCATTCTTTGAAGCTGCGAGTTTTAGTATCTTTTAGGAATTACCGGTAGTGAAAGGTCCGAAAATAGTGTTTTTTGCTTGGGTGGCCATCACGCCATCTGACCAAATTGGCAATAGCTGATCCTTTCCTCCATTTGGATTGCCAAAAAGAGGTGAAGAATCAGCCCGCGCGACTCGTCTTTGCGCTCTCCATGTTGCCGTTGCTGTTTAACGCGTGGAGGCGGTGGCAAAGAAAGGGAGATCGAGGGAAGGCCAAGCGGACGCGTGCCTTGCGATTCACGCCTCGATTGTGAAACGCACACCTCCCAACAACAATAACGATGCTTCATGTCTATTTATGTGCCACTGTCGATATCAAGCCACTGTTATTCCAAGCCAATTGCATCAACTCTCTCCCTGTCCTACCGTATCTTCGTATCATCTTCCCTCCGAATCTGAAGATAGAGGTTTCGAGTTCTGAAGCGAGCGGACGGGGAGCGGACGAGTGTTGGGTGGAGCGGACAGGTAGACCTTCGGTTGCCGAATGAGGGGTCGCCAGCGTGGGGTTCTCCTGTGTTTGCGCTCTCGTTCCTCCGTCCACTAACCTTCTCCGTCCATTCTCCAATTCGAAGCAGAAGCCCCGAGCACTTGAGCAGTCGAGCCCCCTCCCTCTCCTCCTCCGTCGCCATGTTCTCCAAGACCATCCGCTCCGTGTCCGCCGCCGCCTCGGCGCGTCGCGGCTTCGCCAGCAGCTCGAAGATCGTGGTGCAGAAGCCCATCGTGGAGCTGGACGGCGACGAGATGACGCGCGTGATCTGGTCGCAGATCAAGGAGAAGTACATCCACCCGTACCTGGACCTGGACATCGAGTACTTCGACCTGGGGCTGCCGCACCGCGACGCCACGGACGACCAGGTGACCATCGACGCCGCGCACGCCATCCAGGAGCACAACGTGGGCATCAAGTGCGCCACGATCACGCCCGACGAGCAGCGCGTGGAGGAGTTCAAGCTGAAGAAGATGTGGCGCTCGCCCAACGGCACCATCCGCAACATCCTGAACGGCACGGTCTTCCGCGAGCCCATCGTGATCTCCAACGTGCCGCGTCTGGTGCCCGGCTGGCAGAAGCCCATCGTCGTGGGCCGTCACGCCTTCGGCGACCAGTACAAGAGCACGGACTTCATCG